>KZ538209.1:85076-102348 GCA_000934665.2 Catajapyx aquilonaris | reverse complement strand
CGTGCGAGTAGAGTAGTTTGGCGCGTGAAAAGCCAAATTCGCCGCGATTTTTCGACAATTCGCAGATATGAGAATAGACCTTAATAATTGGTCAATGACGTCATTTTGACAGTACAGTACAGTTACGAGCAAAATATATATGGCACGACTGTACCTTATGCCTGAAAATGCACAAAATATTAAAATATGCCTATGAAAATGTGAATTCCCATGTAATCTATCTATTCATCCGTCCTTCCTTCCTTCCTTCCTTCCTTCCTTCCTCCTTTTCTTGTCCTTGTAAGGAAGGCCGCACCTCTACGATCGATTCCAGGCCTAAATCTTGTCGAAGGACCCCCCCCCCCTCCCTCCCTTTTTCCCTCCTTTACACAAGCCTCCCTCTTCATCCGGTATAAAGGCAGATGCTGTAATTTATTTTAATATATTCATGCAATTTCCAATCATTTAAATACTTCATGCGAGGATTTTTTTTTTAAATGCAGGAAACCACTGGGCTGCAGTTCGGTAAAGGTTTGGGAAAGAGTCTCTCATCTCGTGTCCAGGGAGTACCAGTCCGGCCTCCGGTACTCCCGAACCTCATTAATTTTTAAAAGGCGTGTACAGATTTGCGATCCCCACCACCATTTACGCATCACAAGTCTCCCTAGATAGAGCCACCTCCCTCCCAACATCCAGCTCTCGTATATCATTTCTGCCAATATATGCCAGTAAATACGCTAGTATTCACAAACTATTTTTATAACCACTTTATTTTTTAAAAAATATGTTAAATCCATTATGGCTTCTACGTAAACAGCGAAAGTGAAAATCAGCTTCTGGAGCACTGTGTAGGAATCGTATAGCTTAGAACCCTTAGATGGAGTGAGAGCACACAGGTGCAACAGTGAGCGTAACAGCTCAGGCTGAGACTGTGTTACCTGCTTACCTCGACCTAAGTGGCACCACAACTTCAGCTTTCATATAGCATCCTTCTTGGGGGAGTTAGGTTCCAGGTCACAGAACATCCGCCCCTACACTTCAGATGCCACCAGCAAGCGTCTCCATCATGAAATAAACATGTTTCGTCACACTCGTGCATGCTATGCATTTCAGTATATGATGCAAGCCAAAACGTGTGCAAACTTCAATTGATTTTTAACTTGCAGGTTGTCAACCAATCTGGGAGGTTTATCCAAAAAATTGCATGTGTCTAGAGTAATGGTGATGATTATTCAAGGTGGCAATTTTTTTGAATGTAGACGCCATGTAGTACTGACTTATATTTCAGTGCCATGAACTCCCGGTAAATTATAAAAGTGCAGTTGTGTAAGTTCAATTTGTTTTCCGAGGAATCCATTAACCTGTCTTTCGGCTTAGAGGAAGTTTCGCATTACTTCTGTTTGAAAAAGTGATAGCCAGATTGGAATATGCCAAAATGAGTTATGTCAATTTTTTAGCGAAACTGATTTGGTACAGTTTCGTATAGTCTTCAGTCTCGGATTCCGTGTGTCAAGAGCACCATGCATGAGGCTAGGCTGTTTAGACAGATGTAAGTGGCTTAGTTAATTAAAGGTTGGCGAGTGATTTTCGTCGTTAGTGTTGCTTGAATGTAGTATAATTATTTAGTTTTGTTTTATATTGCTTATTGTTGGGTTTTGAATTATAAGTGGAAGATAATTATTGATAAGAACTCCTTCCATGCAGTTTTAATAGCCTATTTAATTCATTAGAATATGACAATCTGCTGCAGACATTAGACTATTAAATTTTCTCAAAAATGTCTAATACAGCTAAAGCAATTTAAAATGAATACATTATTATGCCAGCGTTTCCTTATTGACAGATATGCAGTTATGCAATTTTTTAGATTTACAAATAGTTGATTGCAAGATCGTCCTCCCACTAATCTTCCACTGGATCAAAAAAAATCCTTCCGGCCATAAAGGCTCATGATATTCCATCATCATCTTTAAATATTAAGAATGAAAACTCAATATTGCCCACACTCTTAGATAACATTTTGACATTGCTCTGCAGATAATGATGCTATTATTTCACAGCCACTCTCAGCTGTTCATAAATTTGCTGCTCACTGCAACATATTTTCGTGTCCCTTCCCATATGACAAGTCACCACAACCGACGAGAAAGTTTCCTGCAAAAAACTAAAATTTTCACTCCTCCCCTACTATACCTCCCCTCAGCTCCTCATCCCCTTCAATGAAGTTGTGGCACTTGCCTACAGGTGTGAATGGCAGGCAACATGACACGACAACATTCAAAAATAAGTATAATCCAGCCATTTTCACAAAAAACAGGAGAACGCCAAAAAACCATGATAAAAGAGCATCCAAAAAAACCTTGATATACCGGTACGTCACATCTGATTCAAGTTCTTCTACGAATACTTGTAAGTACTCAGGAAGGGTATTACCATTTGGCAGTGTTTCCGGACAGAAACGTAATTAGGAGGGTATGTTCTGCGAGGAATGGATTCCAGGATTCGGATCAGTTCCTCTTGCTTTTCTGGTTATTAAAAAAGTGAAGATTACTGATTATTCATCTGCTTAATATCTGTCGTAATGAATAAGAGATAAAGACGTGATGAATGGAGGATTAAAGGCACAGGCGATGGGAGGGTCTTTTCTTGTCTTGTGCTAAAAGTGATGTTCCCCAAGTTTTATGTGAAGATATGGTCCCTCTCTTACCTTCTTTTTTTTCTTACTGCGGAGGAAAAGATTACCAAAATGGAAGAGGATTTGCATGACGTGAATGTCAGATCAGATTGCTCACACTTGAAATGTAATGGTCATGGAAAAGATGGAGGTTAGTAACCTATCTCCATCTAATCAAAAGAGACATTTTCAAGCCAAAAACGCCGTCGGTGACAACTAAAAATATTGGAGCTGAATCATATGCAAAGTAATGTCTAATTTGCCTTAGAGACAGTGTTATTAATTCGCAATTTTTTTTCTTCAGCCAATTCACCAATTAAGAACTCAAACCTGTTAGGCCCAGCTCAGCATCATCCAACCAGAGAAGTTCCTACCACACACGAACTTTCCTCAGGTACCACCAAAAAAACATGGCTATGAATGATTAAAATCAGCACTCCTTGGGCTTTAATCTGATCTGTCATTATGGTTGGCGTTTAGTGGGCGGCGGCGTGCGGGATAAATCTAATAAGAGAGCAGGGGGTAGGAGGTAGGGTGAGGATGGAGGAGAAGGTGGTGGGCTTTCCCTCAGGCCCATCAGAGCGGAATAAAGCCAGAGAGGCAGAAAGTGACAGCAGCGGCTCAAGAGGCCGGGCACATTAAATCATAAGGCAGGCGGTGAGGGAGGGAGGGAAACTGGGGAGGGGGTGGTGGGAGTCTGCACCTGCGGCTCTGCTCTTCTGCCATTCCCTCCAACCACCTCCGGAATGCAAGAGATGTGCTCCTGGGACTCGAGCCTCACCTGAATTTATGCCGCCCGAATGGTTAATGAGGACAATCTTGTGGGGGGGTGCAGGGGAGAAAAGGGGAGAGAAGGGGGCGAAAAGGGGGAGAAAAGGGGGAGAAACCCTTACTTCTGCCCGCTGGCTTGGAGACGGATGCCATTTTGTCTTAGATCCAATTCGGAATAGGGAAAAGGGGATGGGTAGTTTATCAGGTTCCATCCTTCTTTTTTAGCGGGTGCCGTCAGTCGCGGTAGTCAAATTTTGAATCAGAGATGAGTTGGTAATGTTGGTTGGGGAGTTGGAAATGTCGATGGATGCATTGTAGGTGTTAGGAGTGGGTTGCAGTGTATGGTTGACGTGCAAAATGCTGGATCTGTCAATATTTACTGTACTGTCATATTGTGATGGGGGGTGACATGTTACTGCAACATACATGTGCGCCTACATGAGTATGTGCTGGAGGGAAGGAATAATAATTGCATAGTAAAAAAGTCAACAAATTAATATAGAAATACCAGGTGAGGGTGGATGGGATGGGGATTTGTTCGGTCCAATACTGGATGCTTTAAAAATTAATATTCTTTATATACTGCAGGCTAAAATGTCTACAAAAGTGAAGCTTTATCATTGACTATTTGCATATTAATTCCGCCACTGTTAACACAGCAAAAGACCCTGTGAATTTTCATTAATAAACTAGATCTATATGCAGGCTAAATTAATTTCTACTGCAAGGTTGTCAGGGTCTGTTAGGCATTTCTACGATGCAAGTCAATCAACATCAATGTAAAACCATGCACAAACAATATGTGAATGTTGGAGCAGTCCCCAGAAATATGTCCCGTAATTTCATTAATAAGGACCGGATGAACTGCAGCCGGTTTACATCATAAACTTGCCATGACATAAACTGGCCGTATAGGTCCATATCATTTACAGCCGGTGGTGTACCCGGCCCTAAGAGGAGGCAGACATGCTGTAAAACCTTTTTGTGAACGTTGCCGAGCAAATCACAGGTAACGTTTCCTGGAAGAGTCTGAAAGTAGTTCCACAAAATGTAAACTCCAATCATTCCCGATAGCAGTTAAAAGTTGGTTACTTCGGTTGTGCTACGCTTCTTAAAATGAACTTCAAGAAGCTTCTTATGCTCGCATGGTGCACACATTTCGTGTCTACATAAGAGTACGTCCGATTATCGTCCATATATACAAAGATATAGAATAATTATCTCCCAATAAGTAAAAACGGTCACCGCATATGGGCTGTTAAAGGAAAAAAACTAGTTTATACACATGTGAAAATTATGGCAAATTTTTCTCATGATACGGATCAATTTGGTAAAAATGTAGGCTACAATTCAGGCAGGTTAATACCTGTTGCAAAGATTGTCCTGTTACGGGAAGCATTAATTTCACGCCAGCAATCACAAGGCCCCTCAGCTAACCGCAGACATGTCGGGAATGTTCTATAACCGATTAAAGGTAATATTACTCTGTCCTTATTCACTCTCCATGACTGCTTCTAAAGGTCTTTGAATGAGCAACCAAAATAGTTAGCAGTCGCTCTTGGATACGTATTCAATAACATTATAGCCTAGGGCAACTGTCCAAGCCCCTAGCAACAAATAGGCCCTTATTGCATACTGTATACACATCAACAATAGGTCATTATATGAATCTACATCGTTTCACCCCGTTTGTAAATCATCTTCCAAAAAATCAGTTTCTGACAGAAAATATTTTCCACTGATTTAGGTTTCATACCCTAGCTATAGTACAAACAGCATGAAGCACGCTGTTTCAGCTCTTGGGAATGAATAGAAGGGCACCCACTCCAGGTATACATCTTGGTTCGAAATTTGAATGCCTAATATGACAAGTTTTGGAGCTGCACAATACGGCATTGGCTTCATTATCCAGATAGCGCAGCCGGGCTAAGTTAACAAGCAGAACATTTCGCAGACAGGTATAAGAGCTGCAAACTTAGAAGACTCATTATATTTGGACCCAAGAGGAAAAGCCCCCGTGGCTTCCATAAGGAGGTAAACAAGCAGGGTTGCCAGGTGAAACGGATGTGGAGGAAATGGGAAATAAAGGGGACGTTTTTAAAAAGGACTGTCGATAACTGGAGGTGGCGATTACTTGGCTTTTATAGACTCAGGACGCCATTCTTTGTCGTTATCGGGCTTTGGCAATTGGCAGCACAAGGTCTATGCCATTCTAAATGACTACTTATCGTGCCCATTTATAAGTCAGGCTCACTCCTGATATGGAGCTGGGAAAACATGCGTTTTGGGGATGAAAAATATGAGTGTCAAATTGTCTAAGTCAGTTCCAGGCCAACATTTAAATGTGATGATAGTGGGCTGCTCAACTCATAAGAGGATGTGTCACAAACGGCTATGCTATTGTGATTTGTACAAGGCACACCCTTTTTTTGCATAGCCCCATTGTTAAAATATTCAGCTGTGTATGAATTGGAAGCCACAATGCTGACTACAAAACTGTACGTTTGAAATGCAATAGAAGAATCGATATTGAAACTTTTGAGCAAAAAAAAACATTCATAACGCTCACTAATGAAATGCCCATATTCACTCAACCGACAGGAACGAATCAGATAGTACGAATCAGTAGGGTCTATTTAAACATTGTAAGGCACTGCTAGCGAAGCCAGAAGTGATGTCCATAATGACATTTAACTGTACAAAATGCAACCGAGTCATTGTTGTTTCTATTGTCATCACTTCATGCATGTCCCCATGTTTAGCACATGTAGAGAGAGTGCTGCATAATGTGATACCAAGACTTATTATCACCAACTCTAAATAATGCAATACTGTCATACATGTGCCAGTTCTGTTGTCTAAATAGTCTAATATGCTTTATTTATTATAGCCTACCTAAATTGTACACTAATGAAATTTAAGAGTGGGAGGAAACAGAAGAATCCCGAGAATTAAAAAAAAAAACATCATGGAGGTTATTCAGCAGGAAAAACCGCCAGGTGACCGTTAGGACCGTTATGACCGTTATGACCGTTATGACCGTTATGACCGTTAGGCACCTTCAAATCAACTTCTGAGAGCCAGATATCATCAGATTTTTTTCCCAACGGTGAATAAAACAGCAGTTCGTGAAAGGTTCAGACCAGATGATCAAGGGACGCATTTTAGAGTTATGAGGTCAAGATTTTTTCTCATTTCCGCATGTGTTATCAGGCTGATTGGACTCACTTGTCAATTGCATCCCAGCCTCGAAAGGGATTAATTAGTCTTCGTGTGAAGCATTCGTGGCTCTGTTGGTGTACTGTTCACGGAGCAACTAGCAGTTTGATTGGACAGATTGGGGTTCCGTTCATACTCCAACAACTGATTAGATTTGGAAGGATACCCCTCCTTTGCACATGATGCTATTCCATTCAACAGGAGCATATAGAACTGGGGTGGTCTCTCAGAGAGAGATTTTTTGAGAACGAAACCATAGAGTACCTCACACCATTTTGGTATCCCTTAGGCTTCAGGTATTATTTGACCAATGAATATACGACTATTTTATTTAACACATCTGCAAATGCCTCGTTGTCAAAATTCAAGATATGATACTTGTACCTTCATTTACATGTAAATTACCAGGTGGTAGTTTCAAAGTCGTGTCCTAACATTCGGGCGCTTCGATGAACATGGGAATATTCAGCAAATAAACCGCTTGCTGGATTGAAACTGGGGAGCAAGTGGAAACACCTCTTTATATTCGCCTTCCGTATCGAGGAGGATGATTTGGTACACTTCCATCAGGTGCGACCATTTGTCGACATATTTTCATACTTTGTTAAAATTTTAACTGCAGTTAGGCATTATTTATGACGCAGATTAATCAATTTTTCAACACGAGTTGGCTGCGAAGAATGAAAAATTGAGACTGCAACATGATTCATTAGTAATAAATCAGGCTCAGAGCCCACCACTTGGGGATAAATCAGCCCTACTGACTACAAACAGCAACCCAGTATCATCTAGTGTAACAATCAGACCAGATTAGTCAATGTAATCAGCAGATAGTACTTTGAGCCGACGAGCATTGTTACGGATTTGAGACGTACTGCACAAATGAAGAAAGTTTGACATTAATCGCCACTTTTTCATTCCGCAGTCAAGAGGATAGGTTTATTCCCAACCCAAATAGCTGTTACTTGTTTCACCTAATTCTATGAACTCCCCCCCCCCCCTCCGATAATTTTGTACACCGTTGATGTCCTTGTGTGGTTATTAGAGGCAAAATGGCAACCACTGTGGCAGCTGGCAAAACCCCAAATAATATTCACTGCACTAGTTTTGTAATCGGCAAAACTACAGCGCAGAACGATAAGTGAATGGGACAGCAAAAACAAGTTTCTAATGCAGCAGTATAGGGTAGAAAACTGGCGACGGAGCCAAGTGTAGTTAAGTAAAACCAGACCTACTGAAAACCACCCACATCTCGTTAAATCGATCTCTACATGACGTACTTAGAGAATTATGAGATGAAATAATTCAGAGGTTTTGTTTGCTCAACCAAAAGAATCGTACTGTACGTTCTAATTAAACTACAAGTACCCACTACTAGTGTTTGTATATCCACAATAAATCAAGTACAACGAACGAGGTTGCGTATGAAAAATCAAAAAGGTTTTTTATTACTGTATATCCAAATCACTAACAACTTATAGTGTAGACAAATTTGAGTTAAAAACAACAGAAATTTATAAGGTGTGTCATAACTGGTGTACCTTTGATCAATGGGATGCAAATACGCTGTTGCACCACATTACTGGTAACTACATCGATTTTTATCTTTCTCTGCAACAAAATTTCACAACTCCTTACACTGACTTTTCGTGCCCACCCTTATACTGTAGAATATACTGACAGGACCGAAACTCTCGTAATTTTCTCCTCTTTTCCTCCCACTGTTCTTTCAGCTCTCCTTTTTTTCTATACAAAGATGAGGCAGAAATCTCCAGGCCGCCGCCTTGAGCTTCCGGAACCCCAGATATGCAAATTGGACAAGACGTTGGAAGCCCTGTCGCTGAGAAAAGCAAATCTATATCCCTCGCCAAAAGCTCGTTCCTTTTGTGGAATCGAAGTGTAGTAATTTATTTCAAAACCAGCCGGGCTCAATGCATCCATAATTAATCGACATCGCCATTAAGATTCAGTATTTTTCTCTCTCTCTCTCTCTCTCTCTTTCTATCTTTCTCTCTCTTACCTTCCCTCCCCTGTTCACTGCCCTCTTTTTTACCTACTTGGAAGAGAGGGCCTCAAATGGACTTCAAAGCCTGGCTCCCAGCCTCTAAAAGCACTTTATTATTAGTCCCCTCCCTTCTCAGCGCCCTCCCTTCTCAGCGCCCGCTTCTAAGCGTCCTCCCTACTGAGCGCCCTCCTACGAGAGAACCCCCCCCNTGGCCTGGATTCGATTGGGCCTTCATTCAATTTGCTGCTTAGTCCGTCTTTTTCCATCCCGGCAGGCCTTGCTAATGAGTGGAGCGACGCATCCCATTTCCGCCCTCTCTCATTGCCACAATCCTTGGGCCCAAGGAAGGGAGCGCACTTTACACTTCATTATCATACCTACTCTGGATGGGGGGGGAGAGGGGGAAGGATGGGGGGGTTCATATTCCATTTACTTTTAGGGGGGGAATCTCCAATATTTTCATCTCCAACTCTGCACCACTCAGCTGCGGATCGCTTTTTTGGGATTAAGCGAGCTCATGGTTTTTCAAAGGGGTAGGGGATGGAGAGTGGAGGGGTGGGGGTCACCTGGCAACGGTGATCTGGCTGTTGGCCTGTTTAGAGCGTCATTTGAGATTTCATTGGCTCTGATTTGGGATGGAGTACTGTATATGGAGATGCTCGATACGGTTTGCGTTACAAGCGGGTTTGATTGGCTTTGGGAGAGCGTCGATTTGTGGGGCACCCTGTGAATCCCCCCACGGTGCACCTAATTATCTGGAGTGTGAGAGTACAGCTATGTCCAATAGGGTATCCACTGAGGGAAATTTGATTTTGTTCCAATCAGACGTTGAAGTGGGAGCTTCCGGCACTCCTAGAATATAATCTCATGGATATACAAAAGAAATATAGTTTCGACAGAAAATTCTCCCTTGCTGGCTCATATGAACTTCACTAGGAAATACAGCAGAAAAATGACCTTTCACCCTTACTAGTTTTGGAGATAGGGTGTTTCTCCTTGGGACGGAAGAATTGTGGCTGTTATCAGTTGTTTACATCAGGCCGGGTTGCACCGACTCCCGGAAAATTTATCCGCCCGAAAAAGAGCCAGGATAGTTTGTTATTGATTGTTGTCAACAATGCTGTCAACAATCAGTAATAAACTATCATGGCTCTTTTTCGACGGATAAATTTTCCGGGAGTCGGTGCAACCCGGCCTTAGTGATGTAAACAACTGATAACAACCACAATTCTGCCGTCCCAAGGAGAAACACCCTATCTCCAAAACTAGTAAGGGTGAAAGTCGCATGCATGCCATGCACTAATCCCCCCGGAGTCAAGGGGGATTAGTGTAGGGCATGCATGCGACTTTCACCCTTACTAGTTTTGCAGATAGGGTGTTTCTCCTTGGGACGGCAGAATTTGTGGATTTCTCTTCTATGCCGACAGTAACTTTCAGGTATCCAGTCCCCAATATCCATCAAAAGCTCAGTTTTCAGGCGTATATTTTCATACCCATACTGTCCAGTTTTGTACCTAAATTCTACTCGAACGTTCAAGCCAATAGATTCGTCGCTTATAACCTTTCACAAAATTAGGGACTCATTGCTCCATGCGGTTGATTTATGTTCCGCTTCCCTCTCAACCAGAAAAAAAAGCGTATTCAAAAATGTGTTGAAGTTGTGCCCCTGCCACAACAATGTTTAGCCAGCGTGTCAGAAGCACCACTGTTAAGCACGGGACCTTTCATTAGCACAAATTGGGCCATTTTCCCCTCAGAGCTTTTATTTTAACTCTTAGTCAGAAAGCAAAATAAGCTAAAAAAAAAAGAGCTAGAGAGAGATAGAGTCATTCACAGAGTCACTGATGCACAAACTCCCAGCTTTTGATAATCCCCAAGCTTTCGATAAACCGGGGAATGAACGTGTATTCAACTATTTTTCTCTCGCTAATCCAATAGACTCTTCAGTGCTTCTGACGTGGGGCCAAATTGGCCGCAAACAGAGTCATGTCAGTGGCCTGTTCATGCTTCAATCACAAACTTTTTTTTTCACCTATCTGTCTGCCACACGCTGCTTTGTCATGACGAATAGCACAGAACAAACTGGTAAATAGAATCAATGTTCAATGAAGAATTATTGCGCTTTAATGACATGGATTTTAGAAAATGTACGTACGTTGGACAATATCGCTAATAGGACAGGCATCCTGATAGTAAAGAGAGAGAGAAACATGAGTAGGTCATTATCAAAACCAGGCTACATTCTTCTGGTCGAAACAATTCAAAAAACTGGAATTTAAAGGGACACTCCACTCAAAATACATGTTGGGCTCTAAATATCGGGCAAAAAATCCTGATTCCGAGGGTATAAGCAGTTTTCCTGAGAGATGAACGATAAGGGGGTGAGGCGTCAAAGTTCGGCAATTCTAATCTGGCGCAAAAGAGCAGCGCCTTCTCCCGGGTCTGGGCAGAAATTGGGATAATCCTCAGCCATCTTTGGTCTATGCCGGTCGATGTCACGGGTGACGCCATCTTTGGTCCGTGCCACAGTCTTCATCCGGCCACCTCCCGACCAGACCCGACTTTCAGGTCCAAGCCAATTTCGCCTAGTACAGTACTGGCCAATAATCGAGGCAACGACTAGCGACATTTTCCCGAAGCGGCAGAAGAAGGAATCGAAGATAAGCATGCTACAAGCCGGGCGAGCAAGATTCCTTCTTCTGCCGCTTCGGGAAAATGTCGCTAGTCGTTGCCTCGATTATTGGCCAGTACTGTACCCGGTGGCGCCGCGGACTAGTGGGATGGGCAGCTCATGAGCAGACGACGCAAATTCTGAGACTTTGACGGCTCGCCCTGGCCTTACCGTTCGTCTCTCAGAAAAACTGTTTATACCTTCGGAATCAGGATTTTTTGCCTGATTTTTAGAGACCAACTTCTTTTTTGAGTGGCGTGTCCCTTTAAGAATTAGTGGGTCTCTTCACGGCCCAGGTAACCTTGTCCAATGGGAGTTAGTTCCAAGGTGAAAACATTCCATAATTATATTGGAAATACTAATTAAGCCCTGAGTTGATGAATATCACCAGGAATTAACACATATTTGTCAAAAATGGCATAGTTTTGATAGTGACCTACTCAAATATATTTTTTTTATAAAAATTACGTAAGTGTATTGCGTACATTTTTACAAATCGATTCGATTCCTGATTGCATATTGAGCGTATACGTACGACACTGGATTTCATCTACTGATACAAAAGTTCGGTCGCTCGAAGATACGATGCCACGTATACAGTACAAGTATGCAGTACGCCTGAACAATCTTAATACAGGCTGAAAAAAAATGGGTAGGGTCTGGGAGTGTAACATTGGGGATGCAGGAGAAGCGGAAGATATGATCAATCTGGAAGAAGCTCGAGTTTCGTGATTGCGCGGGGAGTCATTTTACAAGCGCGGTACTTGACTCCGATTGGGGGTAGTAAAACTCACTGCAATTCTCCTTGCTTACGGACCTTTTCTTTCAAAATTGCATCTCCGAAAGGAAAAGCGACACTCTTCCTTTTTTTAAACCCGGAATAATTAGGAAAGTTCGCTTTTCCACTAGGATGGGTTACAATGCCTGCCGCTGACTTCATCCCTTTGCGAGAAAAGGGCATGTAAGCTTATTACTTTTTTGTGCTGCAGGCTCTGTTACAATGTTACAAAAAAGTAGTTCCGCTATCAAGTTTTGAGTAATTTATAACTATAGGGTAGGTAATTCTGTGCAGAGATTGTGTAAACAGGTAGTGTGTACAATACTCAAATGATGTTTAAAGTCTTTTGCCAGTCTTTTGAAATACTTTCATAGTTTTAAGTTGAAGAGAAATCATAATTTGATAGCCGATTTCAATCTAGGCTAACTTAATTTCTCTTGGGAGTTCCTTGACAACTCTTCAAGCCTTCTGAACTTTTTTGATTTTTTCCTCTTCATTTTTTAAGAACATTCTGTACAGAAGGCTATGGACTAAACTGGGAGCTCGTTATTGTAGTCAGGGCGAGTCTGTCTTCAAATATACAGATTGAAAGTTGAACATAACGAGAGTGGATGTAGTGCGTCGTACAAAAGAGAAGAGAATGTTCTGGTAAAATCTCTTGCTACATTGATAGAGAATGGCAATCTTAGCAGGATTTGTTGCCGCAGGGGTAAAATTATTTTCCGATTTTTAATCCCCTTGTAAGTAACTGAAACTATAGTAGTTTTACCTTTGCTCACTATCCCACTCTGTCTTTATACTATCTTATACGTAATACAGTACAGTACTGTACAACCATACATCCTTCATTATATTTTTTCACTTAAATCATCTTAGATCTAGGATTGGCCAAGGGCATGTTCCCGATGATCCTCCCACTTCATATATAGCAAGTTTGACCGCGCCCTTCCAGACACACCCATGCAAAAAAAAAACCCGCTAAAAATAAATGTTCCTTCTTGGCAGTCACAGTCACCCACCAGACGATGGAACAACATGGGTTACAAGATTGGCGTTTAAGAGATAGAGTCTTCTTCGGGGCCATCTGAGAGGGGATTCCAATATATTTTTTGCCATTAATATTTTGAAAACATATTTATGTTATACGGTATCTATCTTGTCACCTGGTCACAACATATGCTCCAACTGGATCCGTATCCTATTGATTTAAACTGTCCTATCTTGCAGAGATATTAAAAATTGCCACATAATACACATCAATTTATAACTTTTTATTTTAATATTTTTGGTAAGGCCAAAATGCTGTTTATAGTATACATTTAGTATGTCATGGATTTGCATGGCTGGCCCTTTCCAAAAATTCAAAATCAGAAAATTTACACAGGCACCTGAAAAACCAGCAGGTCCTCTCTCCGTAACTAAGCACCATACTGCACTGAAACAAAATCACAATTGATGGGAGCGAGAGGAGGTGCTAGAGGGAGTGCATGTGAAGAGGCTCTCACATCCCGATGGGAGATAGTTTTTGAGTAATTAGCTTTGATTCAACTTACCCCATGTGTCAACTTGCCCCGCTTTACCCTAATTAATTGGCAAAATTACAAAGGTTCTGTTGTACCATATTGGAGCAGAAAATAATTATTAATTCATTATCTACAGTAGTATGGCATACTACTTGTCATGCTTTGATTAATTTATTGCAGAACGAGTTTTGGGAGAAACTTGAAATGTTTTAATTTTTAATCTCCCTTTCCAGCATACAGTAAGCGGGTGAATTTCCAAACTAGTCCTGGGAATCAATATTTAAAATGGTACTGTATTAGTTACAAGTTATAGTGCAGCGTACATAATATGCTCTTTCAAAAGGAAATAATGGCTGAGAGTGGCTGTATATCTAAGTCTGTGTACTGTATGAATGAAGTAAACATTGAAACAGGTGAAAACAATTACTATTGTTTCATACAACTGCACTAAATACAATATCTCACTTCCCGAGAGCACAATGCCAGAGATTGAGTAACATTAGTTGGTGAAGGACTGTAGAATATTGAAGATTTCGATTAATTGTTGCTAAAATGTTGTAAACATATTATTATGCCAAAATTGCATAATCACGCACACGTTTTTATTATGCAAGAAAAATGCCATGTTTTAAAATTAGCGCGAAATTAATTTTTTCACCCATACTTTTACAAAGCGAAGGCGAGGCAAGGTATCAATCAGCACACATAATTATGCTAACAGCGCCCAGTTTACATAGCTGTAGCCAGAACGTGTTGTTTAAACACGTACCCTATGCATGTGTGTCGCGTGGAAAAGCTTCCAACAACAAAAAACCTCTCACTTCCCTCCGCACCGTCCTGTATAACATAGACCGCTATAGGCCGCATGTTTTTTCTGCACATATTTTACACCTATAAATATATTACTGGAAAACTCTCGGGAGGAATGTTTCTAATAGTCATGTGTTCATCTCTATAATACATCAGAAGTTTAAAAATTAATTGAGACCAGGGATGGAAAAAGAAGCGCTTCTTTGGGAGGAAGCGGTTCTTTTTCCATTCCTGCACATGGAAAAAAGAAGCGCTTCTTGGAAGGAAGCGGTTCTTTTTCCATCCCTGATTGAGACAATATTTTGTATTAGAAATACTGATATATTATAATTATTGCAGTATCTTATGCTACCTTATAAGTATAGAGGGTAATAATGTGTACCTTGTTTTTGCCCCTGTAAATAGGTTGGCCGGCAACACAAAAGTGGCGCATAGGTTAGCGAGAGCACAGGATGAAGCTTTTCCTCAGGGTCATTTCCAAGACGATGTTGAAACGTGGCTGCTCTGTTCAAAGGATTCATCCCGAAGTGAATGCTATTATTCTCACAGTCATGTACTGTTCACAGCATGTTCAGTTAGGCCTATTAATAATGCAACGTTTCCTAGGCTTGATCACAGCCGGATAATAGCCCGCCATTCTCTCTAGCTCGACAGTATACTGATTCCTTTGAGTAATTCATTTGAAATATACGCAAAGCACATTTACACATTTGCAAAATAAATAAGAGACAAACAGCGACTGTTTCGAATTTTCCAAAGAAATTCATCGAGTTCAAAGTTGGAGCAAAATCTGCTACTTTTTGACATGGTACAAATTGTGTTGAGACCATGTCTTAGGTAAAGTTAGTCGAGAAAGGTTCGGAATTAGTCAACAAGTGAAAGGGGGCCCAAAAGTTGGAGGCGACACAAATCGCATGTCGTAAGAAAAGAAAAGCTGATTGAGTGTGTGAAGTTCCTTCCTTTTGGCTCCGAGAAAAGGATTCTGGGAGAAGAATGATCCGGAAAAAAAAGAAAGTAAAAGAGGGGGGAAGGGGAAAAGGAGAAGAGAAGACGGCTTTGGGGATTTGAGAAGAGGGCAAGAGGAAATTGGTGGGTAGAAGGGCCAATGGGATTGGTCTCCGATGGCCTGCTACCCGATGAAACAATTACCGAATAAGAAAGGCCCGGAGGAAGAGCCCGGATTAAGTGGAAAGGTGTCGCTTTTGTGCGTGTGCCACAGGAAAAGGAGAAGAAACGATAACTGTCGACTTGGCTGCAGCGCTTGATAACATGCTACTTAGCAAATAAATCTATACAATTTTATTTTGAAAAAAAAGGACACAAATAAATAAGGAACATCTACCGGTAATAATATATATTGCTCGAAAGTAGTTATATTGAATTGTTTTTACACTAATTTCGATATTAAAGTAATAAAAACACGGGTTTTACAACGTCAGCTTCCTGCCTTAGGCACCATGAAAATTCTGCAATACTTTGTAAATATATTTACATTTTAACACATGTTTTTTCAAAACTTTTGTTCATCCCTTATTTTAAAATCTTGCTGAAAAAATATTGCAATAGTTTAATGAAAAATTATTATCACACTTCCAGACACATTTCATATATTACTTCACAACTAAGCCTATGCCACGATGTACATGCCTAGGTCAAAAAAGACAAATAAGTAAAGGTAGCCAAGCGTACAACTTTCAAGAGTAATTCAAGTGCACCGTTGTACACATTAGTTTGGCTCATTCCCATTGTTCCCGTTTTCTCCAAAAACAGGTGCGTTTGTTGTGGGCTGGGCATGAGCTCGGAAGGAAAGGGGGATGAAATATAACTCATGTTGCTCGGCAGGGGTTGAATGAGCTGAAGTCGGGCCAAACTAAAGTCTGGTCCAAAACCATGTCCACTAGCTGGCAACAAAAGATGTTAAAAGGGTGGCCATCGCTACAAAAAAAAATACCTGTCACCCAGTTCGCAGAAGTTTGGGGTCGGACAGAGAATGTAGTCGTTATCGTCAAGGTAATTAGTCTTGTTCCTTCGCCTCCCACTTCCATTAAACTCAGAACTATTACAAGCCCTGACTATAAATCGCTTTCAAGTTATGTAACAAAAAAAATAATCCCTTACTATTGTTATCGAGCATCTGGCATCAGGGCTCCGTAGACGTCTTCCATCTCTTGGATGTAATAAGACAAATTGAATTTTGCGCTCTCTGCAGGTGCTCTTACCATATTACCCTTCTTGAGAAAGGCGAGCAAATGACAGAAGAGAGAATGCCGAATCTCAGCCCCACGGGTAGAATCAGGCACCCGTAATACGCATTAGGAGCATTAGGCAAGTGCCCAAGGGGCGCCATCTTGAATTCTACCTAAATCCAGCTGTAATTGATTGCCACTGGACTTTTCCTCATATAGAAGCAAAGTTTATAAAATGGGTATGAAATAGGTATTAAAATGGGACAAACAAACAAACTTTACATTTGATATGTAATTGCTTACCTAATAATGCTGTATAGAGAGCACAGATTCAGTCTAATTTTGGAAGCTGTTTATTTTTAAGCAGTTATTTTTAGGCCATATTTACTACTATTATTAGGTAGAACAGTTTGTTGACTTCTGGTCCAATTGGTGTTCACAACTACGCTGTCTTGAGATTTAGACTGTCCAGAAAGTTTCGAGTCCAAGTCAGTGAACAGGATTTTGGTCTCCTAGTCGTGTAGATTGGGAGTTAGATTATCATGGTGCCTTGCATCGGGATGTTCGGGAAGTCGGGAAGAAAATTAGCCAAGGCGACTTTGCCGATTCAAATGACCGCACGTGAAAAGCGGGAAGTTGGAGGGAGGGGGGGGGGG
>KZ538209.1:46784-68863 GCA_000934665.2 Catajapyx aquilonaris | reverse complement strand
CCCCCCCCCCCCATCGTCCCTGATCATTATTACAGGGAGTGGGGGGGAATTGAGAAACACAGGAAGTAGGGAGATCAACTGGATGCCCGCCATGGAAAGGCGACGTCAATGTTTGGGGAACATGGGGAGCTCAGATGAGAGGGGGATGAGGATGAACAATAGTAGTCGTCAGATGTGGGATTTGGCACATAACCTAGAGGGATTTGTAACATTAGAGCGGCGGGTAAATATGTATGGTAATGACGATATTGAATTATCTGATATTGATCCTGGAAAGTTTCAGGGTCGGAAGTTCGCTTGGTAGCGTTGCCAAACTATTCTAAAATTTTACTATTGCTGTCAACTCTATAGTGTTCGACTGGTTTCGGGTAGTTCTTTAAAATTTTGGAGATATCGGTAGTAAAATGTGACTACAGAACCTAACGTCACACCTGATCATTAGTTATACCTCGTGTCCTTTGTTGCCAGACGAACCAAACGATGGGTACTGTATAATATGACTGTTATGGCAGGGAGTTACGTATTTCGTTATCATTAATGTTTTCGTGTTAATTATTTTGGCCAATTTGTAGTTTACCCGGATTTTAGGGAAGAGCATCGTAATAGCATGCAAAACATTCACGCATCGTGGTATTTCAAAATATTATAGGTAATATTGGAATCGTTTTGCAGCCACGCACTTTATTGCTACTTTTCAATTACGCTATCAGTGTCTTTTTAGCAGTGCTGTGGTTATCTTGTGCTTTGCAACAATTTGCGTTATTCATACTTGTCATAAAGTGTACGGGATAAATAACGGCGGCACCTAACGTTTCCTGCTTTGTCGGTGCTAATTGTTTTTAAATTTGTATTTATATCGTCGTAAATGTTTAGCATCCAATACATAATATGACCTAACGTAAATTGTGTTTAACACGTTCAGGTGTTCTGGAACAGAATTACCAGATGGGGTTGCTTACAAAAAATAAATTCATCTATTACATCAAATGCATTTGTATTAGTGCACAACAAAATAATGTGTAGATAAAAGTACGTACAGATTGTATTTCGTGTTATATCTTAATGATAAATTTTTCTGAAAGCTCTCTATAAATATCTATATGTATACGACTTAACTGGAATAATTTATGTTTTAGAGGCCAGTCCAATTTATAAAAAGTGAAGCACATGCTGGACATCTGATGGCGTCTGAACTAAGGCTGCAGTGTACTACCAATGAATGTAGCAGGACTGAATATCGTAAATCGAAGGCGTTGCATGATATCACATCTGCCATTCAACGATAGGTAAACAAACATCTGCTGACAGTAGGCATATATAGTGGCAAATTATAATCTGCACGCTTGACTCGACCAACATCTATTAGGTGTTCTACAACTCAAAATGAATTCATTACTCTATAATATTGCCAAGCAATAGCTACAAAAATATCTTTCTTGCATTATTAGTTTCAATCTTACCAACTACTATTCAATAACAAGCCATACAACTTTGTTTCACTCTTCAAAAGCGTGCTTGGTAGTTAGCCTAACTATCGTCTAATGAGACACGCCACGTGCCAGTAATATGGGCATACGCACTCAAGCAAGTTGTTGAAAGTAGACGGATTTTGCGAACCAGTTGGCAGGCCTCACAGGGAGGGGTTGGGAGTGACCCTTAGATCCACGTGGGGGACTTCTAATAAATTATCCACGGGGGTGTGTGTGACAGGAGGGGAAATAGGGGGCGGGGGGAGGGGGGGGGAGAAGTGAAGCTGTATGCGTATGTGTGCATCTGACTCATACCTCCTCCATTTTGGGGTTGATCAATGTGTGGGACCCCCTACGGTTCAATATTTGGGTTGACACGAATATTCGCTATTTTTACCCCTATTCTAACTAGATATCTCACATCAGATTTGCTGACTTGGGTCATTTTGATCCTCACTATATTAGTGGACTAAGCTGAAATAGCCCATTACACTCTAATTGAACCATTTAAGGGAGCCATTTTGAGAGTAACGAGTAACCTTTAGTAGGGGAAAACGTCTCTTTAAAGTTATGCAACGTGGCATGTTCTATTTTTTGCACGTTCTTTGGGGGGTTGAGGTAAGTGCAAGCATGATTTTTTGGGAAGGTTGGCAGCTATGTAACCCTGAGATAGATCGATAGATGCTGGGGGCTGTTGCCATGGAGACTATACCCTGGAATGCATCTGTTCGTAGGAAGAGGGGTTCCCCTAGAAGAGGGTTGCCGCACCCCTCTGCACAACTCCTATGTGACGTAGTTTGGCTTCAGATTTTTGAGGGAGCGCCAACCCCTCTTTGGGGAGGGGCTGGGGGAAACAAAGGAGAGCGGTTAATTGCGCTGGCCCCTCATTTGCATGAGGAAGAGGGCCTTTGTCCCCTGCTTCATTATCACTGCTCTTTGTCCTGCGGGCCTCCCCGGGATTTTGCTTGTGTACGCCTCCATTTTACCCTCACAATCCGGCAGGAGTTTTTAGGATGAAGGAGGGGTGGGAGGGGGGGAAGGAAAGTGACGTCATTTCAGGGTTGCCAAATTATATAGTCGGGATGTGAAGTATATTAGTCAGGGTGAGGGTTCATGTAAGGGACGATATTTGGCAAAAATTGCCATATAAATAAATTTTGAGCGTAAGATAAAAGGCAGATTGATAGTAGCTGCTATAGTGCAATAAAAATTATTAATATAAAAGCATTTCTCATGTCACGTGCCATGATGTTCATACGAGTACTACTAATACGAGATGTGAATTTAAATCACTAATTTCACGCAAATAGTCAACTCTTACAGACGTGTAGGTACAAGTATTTAATAAGCAACGTCCTTAGCTTCATGAGGCTATGGATCTTTAAATAATGCAATTATCTAAAAATGTAACCGGGTGAGAACCGGTGTGAAGGCTTAAATGAAGATAATCAATAATCCTATTATAGGATGCAGACGATGCCTTCGCACCGTGGAATCATTTTCTGCACTGCTTGCTTCGCACGTTTCCATACTACAGTACATCGAATCAAGGTACGGTAAATTTATGAAGAAAAAAAATTTGACCATGCTGACATCAGTTCTAATTTGGAAATTGCAGCCAATCAAACATCAATGGGACCGTCTAATTTGTTGAATGGGGTCTAAATAAAACCTAACAAAACGTGGCTCTTTCCCAATGTTGCCTCTTATCAGATACAATCATTACTCTCACCATTTATGGGGATAAGTTGTTAAGTATTTCACCAACGTTCCACCGACACAAATCCGTGCAATATTTTTTTCATTCGATTAACGAAATTCATAATTCATATTTGCACTAATAAAACTATCACTGGAGTTGTAAGTCATTCTGTTTTAACTATTAATTAGCCAGACATGGCTACCTCTAAAACTTGATCTTTCGATAAATACTACCAATCACGAATCACTGAAAGATATAGTGACTGCCAGTATTGTTATCGTGAAATAGGCCGAATATATTTTATAGGCGGAGCATGATAGTCTAAGTCGTTGGTTCGTTGGTTTCGTTCGTTCGTTATCATTCGTACAACTCTCTGTGCCTCAGGGAGACCTGAGTAAAAGCTTGTCTGAGAGTGACGCCTTCTCGGTTCGCTGCGGCACAGACCACCACTCTTCAAACCGTAGGCCAGAACGCAATAAGTTAGACGCAGCATGCTGAGGATGAGCAGGAAGAGGAAGTCAAGGAAATAAAAAGTCCCCCGACTTTGCTCTTCGTGTTCACTGTTGGCCTTGATGTGTTCATATCATAAGGCACGCGGTGAATGCCAAAAGCGAGTCGCAGATTCCTCTCGACTCGACGCTATCATGATATGATGATAGAATATTCGTGATGATGGGCCGGGGTTGTAAGGTAGGTCTGTACTTGATTTTCCTTTTGTCAAAATGTTGATCTGGCGGTTCCGGAAGCATTTTCGTATGGACCCGTTTCAAGCTTTAGTCATGTGGCCCATGAGGATTTTGTAGTATAGGCGGATGAGAATATCGGGGTGTCAGCGAAAATTCGTACGCGGATTGCCCAATGGCGTCACTGTCGGAGTGTATTCGATCTACCGATTGCCTATTACCAAGGGTATGGAATTTCCTCGGATCCCTTGTAGGAAGGGCCAATATCATTAAATCCCCCTAAGGCCCTAATTGCGTGCCACTGGAAAAAGGACCTAGCCCTTTGTTCTGACCGGATTATTGCATGAAAAGGCCCGGAAGCGTCTCATTGTAGCCGCCTTGTTACGAGACCAACGTTGGGAGAGACCGGACAGGATTTTTTTTGTTGTTACCTTATCAAAGGAGCAATTATGGTCTCTTTAAAGGCTCACTGGAGCTAAGTGAAAGGACCAGTATGGGAGACAAAATGGCATCATTTTTATTTGCTTTGCTGGCATGTTTGTGATGTACAGTACGTTGTCATAGGGGGGCCCATGGAGATACAGACTCATTAGGCTACCACAAACTGCTCTCATAGCTCAGTGGGAGAGCGACAGCGTAAAGCTGGAGGTCCCGGGTTCGACTCCTGGTGAGAGCGCCTGCTGGTACGTCATCACTACATATACACACATCCATAAAATAAAATACGTACTGATACATCATAAAATGTGTACTGCAGCCTTTAGTATTAATACATAACGTGTGTGCTGGCCATTTTGTTCCCACATTAGTAGTGCAGGCAGGTAATGTAGCATATTATAATTATGCAATGGTAATAATGAGCTGACACTACAGTAGAGTGGTCTCCTGAATCAAGTTTTCACGATATATATTGATTATTGATGGCGTTCACATGACTAAGCTTGAGGGGGGAGGGAAATTTTGGTGGCACCAGAATGTGTCATGGCACTGAAAATTGATCCGTGTTATTTTGGGTAGTCCACAGGCTAATTCGGAACCCCAGATGATGTTATTGTGCTGCATTCACAAACTAAAAACAGCTGCACATTAGGACAGTTTTGCTATCAAAAGCAAACCTTCCAATAGCCTATTCTACATGGAGTAAGGTCAATTTGACGCATTAGTTAGTATGTTGCTATAGGGAATTGTGACATAAATGAGGTCCTTCACTTCTTCAGTATCATTATTTTTTTTTGCAAGTAATGGCTTGACTGGAAATTGGTGTAAATGCCTGTTACATTTACTGCCATATAACCTGCAAAACTGCAGATGGTCCTCTGCTTGTAGATGATTCTAGCCAGTATTTGTGATTTATGTTATGTAATAGACTGTTGGAAGGTGTCTATTAGAATGTAGGGCATTCATGTGCAAAATATAGTAAAAATTGTTATTGTTGAGGCAACATCGCAATATTACATGGTCATTAATACTGAATGATGCGACTCTTTTCAGAAGAACTGCAACTTTCTTCCCCCCAAATCCCTCTTTGAAACAAGGCTGCAGCTTCCCTAACAAGGACTTCAGATCCAGTAATAAAAATATACGTCATGTAACAACAATTTGACCCCGTTCAACCCTCACAAAAATTTCAGAAAAAATTCAACCCAGCCTATTCCTGAAAATATGACATTGCATTCTTCTTTTTCAGAATCACTTTTTTTTTACTTCTCTGAAGATTTTGGGAGCAAATAATAACATGTTTGTGGTCATAAATACGAAAATAAAATTATATTGATTGGGACTACTGTCTTTCTACACTAAAAACCCCTTCTATACTTCACCATGGGTATTACACCTTATCTTATATTCTTTTACCACATTTGGATAGCCCTTATTTTTTACACTGTACAGCCCTTAATACATTATTTTAAACTCAGCTTTTAACAAATTATTCAACTTCATCTGGATTTTCCTTGCGTTAGGTTGGGCGTTGATTGGGTTGGTTTTTTTCTTTCTATCAATCGTTCTACAGGATTGTTAGCCGGCGCTGATATCTGGAAAATAGGTAAGTCTCCCCTTTCTTCCAGATGAGTAACTCAGCAAAAATATGATTGAAGAAAAAAAAAATGAAAAAAATAGCCAACTTCCAATAAATACTTCAGAATGATGTAAAGAAACATGCCGTTACCAGTACAAGTATAAAGTTGCAAGTATTACAAAGTAATAATTCTGACTGATAATATTGGTGGCCATTTGATCAGTGTCAATAAAGGATATGGGCCATTACTGTTATATTGAAAGTATAGCCCATAGCTCTCACACACTAGGTCTAGACAATAATACTGAAATACTGCGCAGACGTTTTTTTATATGCAGGTTTTGATACTTGTCAAAGTAGGACATTCATGGTACACTAGACTGTTGCATGTCACTTATCAGTTGGTAGGACAATTACCTATGTTTCACATGTCGCACATTGCTCCATTTGACTAAACATAGCCGGGGAAACCGTACATATTTTTCTATCGAAAACCATACGACAGCATGCGACTGATATAGAAGTGGAATTTATCGCTACAATAATAAATCATGGCATATCCGTTCCACCATGGCATGACTTGTGTCTGGATCAATTATTCTGAAACTACTTCGTGCAACTTGCACATAGTTGGTGCTGTACACTATAGAAAATGCGCTTCCTAGAAGTTCAAAATATAGGCCTGGGAAGGGTCTTGACATTTGGTGCGGATAATTTAGTACTCATGAGATAGCAATGTAGAACAAAATAAGACATCAGTGCTGGATCTTCATTCAAGTTATTGTCATGTAAGACTCGGGTAAGAAAGTTGCATGTGAACAGGAACGAATATCATTCTGATTGTCTGGTATATTATATTCACAATATACTGCACGTTATTATTATTTCCAACATTATTACCTAAGCATTAGTTTAAAAAAGAGTAGCAGATTTACTGAAAGTCAGAACGTGAGAATGCCGAATATTTATTACATAATGATTGTAGAATTTAGCAATTTATAAGTCTATTTCAACCAGATAAATTCGTATCAGCAAAAAATATATAATAATTTTCTGCCCTGATCTGGAGGGCAGATCGTAGCTGCCATGTGATGATTCCCATGAAGAAAATCTACTATGATTGATTTACCTACGAGAAAGAATTAACAGATTTTTTTTACACAATTGCATCTTTGACCTTTGTACAAGAACGTTCCTCAGTTCGTCAAGTCAGCACTGAATGCAATTTTAAAAAATTGTAGATGCAGAAAGTTTTGCCATAAATTACGATAAATTTTGCAAACATGGCCATAATGAGCTTGAACAAGCCTGAATCACATTCGAGAGAGCCAAGCACTAAAGTTTTATGCCATTTCATCGGTGTTCGGCGCATATGTGGATTTAGTAAAGGTGACCTTGCTATGCGTACGTCATTCCACACCTCCAATCATTTTTTGTCCCTTTTCCTCCCTCCTCCAGTTCAAATAATGAATGTGCTGGCTTTTGAATTACAGCGCTTAATAACATCCAGCAGTCAGTATGGACATATCTGAATGATTCCACGTGCGCCAACTCTGACGTAACACAAGTGGACTTGATTCCGGACCATCAGGCAAGCTGTTAGCAATATTTGAGAAGTAAAAGGGTGGTGCACGATGGTCATGCTGAACGTTCCTAATGAGCCAGTGAAGCGTTCCATCCTTTCACGTCGCAAGCAGAAGGCGAACTCATTACGCTAGAAGAATATGAGAGCTTCAAATCTCACTGTAATAGAGCGGGAAAATCAGAAACGAGACTTCAACTTCTTTGGATGGATAAGTACTCTAGTTTGATTTTTTTTTTTTTGGTCAATTGTTTTCTATGATTAGGGTTAGGTTGGGGTGAACCTAATTGGAAGGATATTGATTAAAGTTACGTCACACACTGTGAAGTAGGCTATTCGTGCGTTATTTTTTGAGGTGGAAGAAACAGAATTTTGTAGTTTAGAAAAATTTATGCTGGAACTGGCTATAACTTGTGACAGCTGTAATATTATTTGTCAAAATTGAATATGCTCCTTTCAAAACAACAAGGCTACATCATGTAAAGATAAAAGCAAGACTAAGCCTACTTGTAAGTAAAGTAAATAGGGTTTCACCGGTAAGAAGCTTGAATAATATTGCGTGGATGCTACCGTACATACTTTATACACTCAGTATCATTGCGTAACTGTCATTTATAAAGATTTGATCTGTAGCAAAAATAATTAATTTCTAATTGCAACCGAATGATTTTGCCATTTACGCCAATATACAGGGTGTTCAAAGTTCGTGGGGCCGTTTATAATAGAAATTTTTATTTATTTATTTATTTTACTTCATTGGGAGAATCGGCGCTCCATTAGGGGGGTGGAATACCACCATTGGATGGGGTCAAGGATAGGGAAGGAAGCGGCTGTGGCCTATTATACTGAAGCGACCCCGGAATTATCCTGGGGGGACCATGGAAAACCACAGAAAACCACGGTCAGGATCGCCGGCCCCGGGAATAGAACCCAGGACCTCCCGATTAGCAGTCGGACTCCTTAACCACCACACCTGCCTGCTTCGGTATAATAGTAATAGTTATAGGAAATTTCGCTCCAAGATGTTATTTTTGTAGCATGTTGTGCGCCCTACTCGATAATATAGGCCTAGCCATTTCTACATTCGACCACCTGATAATACTGAGGCACCTGGACCGGAGGACAACAAGTTGCACAAAACTAACTACTTCGGTCGAAATCAGTGATAACAAAAAACGACCCACGAACTTGGAACACCCTGTATTTCTTCCGCCATTAAAATATGATTTATACTACCGTATTTTAGTGTGAATTCGGATTTAAGTTATGCTTCAGTAGGTAGTACACGTTGTTACACATTGCCCCCCAAAAAACCACATAACAATATTCCAATTGATCCGATTCTATCCACCAAACTCACATCATAAAACATGTCTGCAACAGGTCTTCACGTTGCAGGTGTTGACATTTGTCAGACATCATCCCCTAGAAATCGACTAGTGTCACAAGTGTCATCCCTAACCCATCACCGTATCGAAATACCAGCATCGAAATCTCACCTCTCCCTAGGGGCATCCACCACTTTGGAACCTAATCTCGAACAGTAGGCTACTGATGTATAGAGGCAGTTATTTCCGGCATAAGTGGTCGGCACTGGTGGTCTCCTGCAGAATCATGTCCTCAGCAGTTGGTATAGGGGAAAACTAGGGGGGAGAGAAGGTAGGGGAAAATGGAGGGGGAGGAGGAGGAGGAGGGGGTGCCTTTGCTGCAGTGCTCGCTCGCTCGCTAGCTACATGACACCCTTGCCGCTCCCGGTGCAATTTGCTCAAGAGCTCCCACTAGTGTTTTCATTTCAGAGGAAATGGCAATTGGGACTCGTCGCCAAGCCTTCCCTTCCCATTCGGGATTCAAATGACGCCGCCCACAGAGGGAATGGAGGGGGGGAGGGGGAGTACTAGCTTCCCTCACCAGCTTTCCACCTCTCTGCTGGAACAGCTAGCTCAAAATTTGCTTACAACAATGCGCTTCAGGCTCTCAGAGGCCTCGTGCAAGCCTAATGTCCGTTGCGGAAATCTCACCGCAGATGACCTGCTCATATATATATTTTTAAGGGTGCGTATCTCTGGGAATGGGGTGATGTGGAAATGTAGGGTACTCCAGGTACATGGAAACTGTTTTTTTTTCTTCTTCTTGAAAAGGGGAGTGATAAGGCATGTGCCTTTTGGGAGATTTGATGGAATTACAGCAACTGATATTATCGGTGTCCTAATTCGGATCACCGTTTGTGACATAGGCTAGTCTTGTCAGACTTTTTCGAGAATAGAAGCTCTGTCTGTCTGTAGACAGGTATCAGACAGAGCCGTGCTATAAAACTTTTTTCCGATTTTTGGGTTCCGGGTTCACTCGATCCGTCCCCTCCCCCTGGGTGCCCCCTCCTCCCACCGCCCCTTTCCCCCCTACCCCGGACCTCCCGGTCCCCCCACCGCCCCCTCCCCCAGATCACCCTTTCCCGTCCCTCCTCCTACCCCCTGATACCTGATACTTGTCCACAGACGGACGGACAGACAGAGCCGTGCTATAAGACTTTTATCAGTGGATGAGAAAAGGTCTAAAAGACGGGTTTGCTATGGGATATATTTTTAAAGGGGAAAGGGGCAGTCTGGGGGTATGGGAGGGAGGAGGAAAAAGGGTACTTTTGGCCGAAAATGAGTTATGGGTGGTATGAAAAAGTCTACTCTAATCACGCTCACGTGATTTGATAATCTTGTTTGATAAATACATGCAACTTGGGTAAAACGAGGTCTACCTAACCTAAGTGCAGGTAGCGAAACCCCAAGCAGTGAACCCACTTTCGGTTGGCCAACAACAAGACCGCGTGTCGTCCACCTGCTTACATAATATACCATGTGGTCCCCAATTTACCCTCTATGTCGAGTGGCACTGTCATATACAGGGTGTTCCAGATTCTCGGGTCACTTTTTGATAACTGATTTCGCCCGATAGCAGTAATTTTTTGTAGCTTGTGCCCCTAACCATGTGCTCCTTTCTATAGCCTCTATAGCTATAGCAGTAGTTATAAAATGGGGCACATGGTTAGGGGCACAACAAGCTACAAAAATAACTGCTATCGGGCGATATCAGTTATCAAAAAGTGACCCACGAATCTGGAACACCCTGTATATTCAAAGGCCGCTTATTGTTTTCAATGCCATTAATGTTAATCATTCACATTGTTCAGCACTGACAAACTCTGTTTCAATGTAATCATCAAAAACAAAAGTTAAGCACAGCATAAACCGACTACTAACACCGCATTGTCATACATGCAAGTCTCATTTATTCATGCGAACACAAAAAAAATGCTGGTCTGCTAATTAATTTTAAAAAAGGCCTTCCACAGGATTTGTTAATACGCCAAATTAATTCCTTGCAGCACATGCTGAAAGTTTAGACACGTATCAGTCCACAACAGGTGAACCACATGACTATGGTCCACAACTGCGGTGGTGATTTAGTCATGAATTCATCGGAACCAAGCTGTCGACGTTTTATTCGCAGTGTATGCCTGCAAATTTTGGAACCGTATGACAATAGCAGGCAATCAGTAGCAGACAGGACATGGCTGTCATTTCACAAAATATGGAGGGGGGGGAGAGGGGATAGTTTTTTTGAGGGGGAGGGAAACACATCGCCAGAAGCTAATTAATTAATCTATTTACCATTTGCCAAATTGTAGGATCAAGCCTAATACATTTTAAGCAGTTTTTTGTGGTTCAAATTGTGGTTAGGAGTGTTTCCCTGCCCAGGTGTTTTTTTAAAATTAGCATTTAAAAATTAACATCGAATTAGTCCATAGGAGAGACCATTTTTGTGTCGTTATGCTGGTGAGGCTAGTGCTAGAAAAATATGAAGGTCGTTAACCTATTTTCTACCAATCTTGTGGCCGTGCAATATGTGCTGTATCGATTGATGACAACATTAGCGTTGAAGACAGTTCTAATGATAGTCTTAATAGCGGTATTTAACAGACAGAGGCATTTTAAACTTTTTTTTGTAAACAGATGGTAATTTCTTAAATATTTTGCCCCTTAATGCGACTGCTTTTTGTAGTAGGAAAATTTCTTTTCCATATTGACTTTATAATCATGAACATTTGCGCAGCTACTGGTCATTAAGTGCTGCTTTGTGCCTTTTTTTGGCAGATACAGTAGTTCGACAATGGCCTGGTGATGACCAAGCGACAAAAGAAATCTCGGCCGGCACATGTAATCTAAGTCACGAATACCCGAATGCCATTTTGGACAGGTAATCAGGTAGATTTAATTATTCATTTTAAAAAATAGCATAAGTCGCAGTTAAGCGTATACCAATTGAGATGTAAGTGCAGTACAAACGTCAAAGAGTATAAAAGAGGAGCTATAGCAACACAGTGAGAATCTTGTGCCGAGTCAAGAGTGGCAACAATGCAATCTGGAATGGTATTAGAGCCGCAAGAGAAGTGTGCGAGAGACGGGCTGCTGGACTAGTGTTTGTGTTGGATAAGAGGTGAAGGAAAGAGAGGAAAAAGAGGATTGGATTCTCCAAAGAAGTTTCAGGAGGGACAAAGACCACTCCTTGTAGGACGAAGGGAGGTAGTGTAAAGGCTGTTCAGAACTGCAATCTCCATTAAGAGCAGCACTGTTCCAGACTTGGGTCCTCATTAGGCCAGACTCTATTTGCCTTGCCGCAGTCCTGCCTCTTTCTTATGCGCTAAACTACGCCAATTTCCAGTTGGGAGTTCCGTTCTGCGCCAGGAGAGGTGGGTAACGAGGGGAGACATTATAAAGGCACACCATCACTGCTGCCAACAATGGGCTCAGATGGCTGCTGCATTTCTTCTACTATATGGGCACATGCCATCGACGGGAGATGGCAATATTGTTGCAATGGACAATTCCTAATCGGAAATACATTGCAATTTAGAGCTTGAATGTACGTAGTAGCTAATACTTTAAATCACCATGAAAAGTAACTATTCAAAAGTACCTGCTAAGCAGAATAGTGCCAACGGACATATTAGTTTGGACCACCCTGTATATTTTGCCTAAGGGGACAATTGGCGTTTAATCTCAGTGATGTCGCGGCCGCGTGATGGCCTTGAAATGGTAATTGGCTTGGGAAGGAATGACACCATGATTGCATGACGGGATTGTCTGCATGTCACACTGAATGTCATAGAATCGTGCCTCGATGCTCGTTGTGTAAGAAGGATAATAAATGACGCATGTTTTTGTTGTCGTTATTGGTTTTTAAATCGCCTGATATGATGCATACGGTATATCAATTGCAATGGCAATAATTAAAACCAACAAAAAATCAACAATAGTGTGATAGATCTATACTTAAACTTCAACAACTACAAAAGCAATAGCACATGAGGAATTGTCCGTACTTAATTTCATTGTCGTCCTCATACATTAAAGTTATGATCCATCTCCACAGCAGAAAAATCTGTTTCTTTAAAGAGTTTGAGGTAGAACCAAATCAGTCGCCCGGATGTTGCTGATCATGTTAGTCCTGAACGCTCACAAAGAAAGCAAAATAGGTAAACAAACCAGTTCTAAAGCTTCCTTATTTGATGGCAATGTTTTGACAATATTGCAGATTTGGTAGTCTCTACTCACAAAAAAATGGCACGTACAGTGCATGCACTGTAAACCATTCAATGCTGACAGTGCAGAGATTCAATGTAATTAGCAGTGATTTCGACGAAAGGTATTGCTGAAAGCATCGCATCACTAGAACATGGTGCCTGTGAGCCGTGGGATATTTTTTGCCAGATTAATATAATTGATGCATTTGAGCATAAGCTCCTTTGCCCACGTTGTCCGCCAAAGCTATACTGTACATGATGCAGATCAGTTGACTTCGTCCACCATTGCCTCTGCACTGTATGGAGGGATGGGGGGGACTGTTTTAATTAGCATGATGAAAGGACACGAGTACTTGCCCACCTTGTCAATAAGATAAAAGCATTGCTGGCTCATGGGTTTCAGTAGGATAGGATTAGCATCAATGCCAGTTTTAGAATGTGGAGCCTATTTCCGCAAGTGGAAAGTTTAGATGCCAGATTACCATCTTACTCATATTGTACAGCTTCAGGATCAAAGGACCACATTTATCCTATCCACCCAAAAACGATCTCTTTCATCATATTCTACAAACGTTCCATTAAGCTGAACACTTCAGTTTGTGTTCAACTAGAACCAACTGTACCTCTTCCAAACGTATATTATGAGTAGTGTGGCAGTTCCCATGAACATTAGAGAGGGCAGGGTGCAGGCAGGCGCCAGTCCAAACGCCAAGAGCCTCAAATGAGGAATGTAGCGATGCGAGGCCATCTAGCCAGTGTGGACTGCAAGCAAGAAAATGCCTTGGGAGTGATGGATGGGCCAGTTTTTGAAGGAGGCTATGCTTGTCACGTTCCGGGCGCCCAATCTGGAGCGGCGAAAAGGAGAAGCCTCCGCTGTCAATGATAGGGACCAGACCCTCCCCCTCTCTCCCCTCCACCCCCCCCCCCCTAGAAAGCTGCTGACGCTTCCCCTTAATGTGTTTTTCTTCCTGCTATCTGCTGCAGGCAGGCCATGCTTCTTGTTTTGGTGCCATGACGACAGGGAGACACCATACTTCATAAGAACTGTCCAATATGACTATGAGCAGTTTTTTCCCTAAATATATACAGAGGGAGGCAAAGGGGCCCGTAAGCTGTTATTAGGCAGATTATTATAGCAACTACTTGGGGGTATTATTTTAGCTGCTGGGGTATAGATACAGTTGCGGTCAAATGTCAAAGGAGCTCGATGGGGAAGAATACTCTACATCAGCGGTTCCCAAACTTTTCGAGTCGTGGAACCCTTAACGAATCACTAATTGGGCAGAACCCCAACACCAAATGAAAATTTAACTAGTAATTGTTAACATGCAAAACAAATATTTAGTAATGTTTTTACTTTTTATAACTTTTACTGAGTTGAGCACGCAAAATGATGACTTCAAATTAAACAAACTTTGGATTCGCACGCGGCATATTCAAATATGAAAATGTAAGTTTATGCAGAGTTAACTGACTCGCGGAACCCTGATGATCCTTCCGCGGAACCCACTTTAGGAACAGCTGGCCTACATAATAACTGTGTTTCAAAAGTACTGTACAAAAATTGGAGCTAGGAATTGATGATGGAACGAGATGCTGGTCATGTTGTTATTGATCCTTCTTCCTCACAGGCACGCAATTTGAAGGCTTTTCACATGTAAATCGCTGAGATCCGGCATGAGAAAAGATGCCTGCAGGAAGTCCAACATTGCTTCCCAATTTCCTTTGCCAATTTACGATTCGTTTTAGTGCTTTCTCGCGAGGATTTTTCCGTCTTCGAAATTCGGTGAATTGTTCCCCATTTCTCAAAAAAAATGAAAGGGGGCGTGCGAAATGTATCGCCGTATTTCACACATACATCGAGGGCAGATTTCGTGCCAACAATGTGATCTATTTTTCACCTTTCTCAGGATATTGATATGCCCCTTTCACTTTGATTATTACACGGTCTGAATTTCCAATATATTTTTTTTGTTAAACACTCACATTTGTAATGTATTTTACTATTGTGGGAATTTGTAAAGTCTACTGACTGTGAGTTGTAAGCTACCTATACTGTATAGGCTGCATAATTATAATGTAGGCTACCTATACTGTAGAGTGTAGGCTACCTATACTGTAGAGTGTAGGCTACCTATACTGTAGAGTGTAGGCTACCTATACTGTAAGCTACTTTAGATCAGCTCAATAATTCCATGAAAAAAACCATGCAGATGCATTGTGAGTCAGCATAATATGTTCTTCTAGTTTAGGTAATACCCTGTTCATGTATAGATGTCGGGAGTACAGTAGAGCCTAGGTTGAGTGCGGGTGGGCATCAAAGCGCGGCAGTTTCAAATGGCTTCTTGTTAGCACTAATGGGCTTCTGGTCGGCGGAAGGCCGGACCCAAAAGAGAAGTGGGGTCCTAGCTAGCTAGACCTGGAGTGAGTCCCCATCAGGGCGGAAAGGGAAAGAGAGCAACCCTATCCAGGACCGGCTCTGGTCCTAGGGGCCAATTAGGAGCCTTGCACGCAGCTAGGAAATGGATTCTTGGCGACCAGCCGCCAGGAAAAGGCGGAAAGGAACGCCATGAATTTTTAATCTGGATACGGATGCTGCTGATGCAGCTTTTTTTGCCTAACCTGGAAAAAGGAAACCCGCTTGCATTTTAAGTGCGACCCTACCACAGCTTACCGCATATTACTTAATCTGTCCTGCCCCATTACTGTCGCTAACCAAGCCTAGGTAGAGTGTAGCTATACCCTGGAGGAATATAAGCCATGCCACAGACCCCACCATTTCATTCTACCAGAGCTTTAAGGCTGACTGCCCTAGAGTTGGTAACACTACCGTTATGCAGAAAATTATTGCAGAAGTTTATTCAAACAAACAACATGACAATCCTAGCTGGAGATGATTTTGTAGGTGGTAAAGGTAATTACGAAAAAGTAACAGTACAGTAAAACCTGTATATGTTGGACATTGATGGTTCCATTTAAAATGTCAAACATAGGGAGGTGTCCAACTTATTAGGACTTCAGTCTCTCGGGTTTCATTGTAGATCACACTTACGTAGAGTACAATTCAAAGTAAGGACCGTACAAGTGTACAGTATTCTACCAGTAATCAACTTTCAATGCATGCCAATGTATTTATTTATTTTTGGTACAGTCTACATACTATTCCTGAAACTGACCTACTTTTTGATATTTAAAAATCGGTAACAAGTGACTGCTTTTAATTTATCACCCTGTCTCTAATTGGAGAAATTTCAATATTTATTGTCTCTCTGACAGCAAAAATTTGGTCAATAATCTTGCGCTGCTAAAATGACTCAGGCATGCTTCACAAAATGTATTCAGACCTCAGCATGGTTCAGTTTTTAAGGAAGAACATAAACGCACAGAGTAATCGAGGCGCCTTCTTCTAAAACCCGATAAATCCAAAATGGTTCCGAGATAATTGAGAAAAGGCTCTGGTGCCGAAGCTAATTAATATTACAAGACCGGCCCAAGTCCATCTGCTACATATTATGGACGGTGTTATGCAATAATGGGTCAACCCACAAAACTGTCAAAATCGATAGTATATTTACGTATATAGAGTCTTCATTTACCTGGGTCCCGCCACGGGTTCGTCCGGCACGTCCATCTCGGCACAGGAACCTGTATACTGTATAGTCTGAATGCACAGATGGCTGACTTGATAAAGAATACGTACGTGAGATAGCATGACTCAATGTGGTGCCATGTGTAGCTTAGAGGTGGATTTGTGCACTATGGGCACGAAAGAAATCAAATGATAACTGGAGCTGTTGACGCTGCATTTTTCGGGTTTTGCATGATAGGCCATTTTTCTTCGGGCCATTATACAGTCGCATTTGTCGATGTTTGCTTAATATTCTGTCGTCATTATTTTAATGAAGCATATCTTGAAGAACATAATTAATTATTTCCACCCTTGACTATTTTTTTAAATTGGATTTGTCGGGTTTTGGAAGAAGACGCCTCAATTACTGTGAAAATTGTACTGCACTTGTTCAACTGAAGAGGAGAAAAAGTGTCCAACTTAGCAGCATTGCAAGGGATGGGCTTTTTGACGGTTCCAAAAATAATGTCCAACATAGGGAGGTGGCCAACTTATTAAGGTGTCCAACTTGACAGGTTTTACTGTAATTATGCAATGTAGGGCATGTACGATAATTATATGCCACCTTTTAGTGATTCCTGCTCAGTGATGTGAAAATGTGTTTTATTGTGAAAGTTCTAGTGCTGCAGGGCAGGTAAATCAAAGTTTCTCTAATTGCTGTGGCGGCTGTCATTTATGTGGATTGTAGGACAATCACGAAAGTTGTCACTTTACTAAAATTTATATCTCACGTATATGAAAAATATATACCGGATTTTGACACTACTTAATTATTATAACAAGTCTGCCCTTGTAAAATAAAAAATTAAGAACGCCTGGTAACCTGCTAGTAGTCCAGTTGATCGACTGATTGATTGGTATTTTGCATACCTTTCTTCCACTGAAATCTTGACATCAGTGCAGTGCAGTGGGGGCATAATAATTGAACGCCATTCAAAGCGATGCGATGAAAGAGCACACATCTCATCGGGTCTCTGGGGCCAGAACTTCGAGCGATTTTTCGTGGGAACGGAAGTTTGAGTGGGCGGCGAAGAAACGGGGACAAAGGAGGCAGCTGAGTCTGTTACCATCGATATACCGTAATTGTATGATACAAGTAAAAGAGCAATGAACTGCAAGAATCGTACCGTCCTTTTAAAGGTTATTTTCTAAAATTGCAATTTTTATCAATATCGTTGCACAGCAATAAACATGGCGGAGAATTCACTTCATCATGGGTTACCCATCTTATAATAATAATAATAATGACAGTGCAAGTTATGAAAAATAACTGCAACACTTCATCCTGCGAGTTAGCTAACCGTTGTGCCTCTCCTGTTTTACCCTGCTGATGCTTACAAGGGGACACCAGGCAGTGCACATGGTTTCAAACTAATACAGCATATTCTTGAATAACATCTAAAAACTTATCAAGTTACAGGTTGGAGGTAATGTCAAATTTGACGCCGGGTTTAGATCAAAATCTCCAGCACATGACCATCTTTCAGTATTAGGACTGCACAATCACGCACTCAGGTTGAATCCTATAGATTGGTTCTAGCAGGCTTTACTAATGGCAACAATGATAGGATGAATTACCAAGAGAGAGAAAAAATAGGATCTTTTTTTCATGATGGCCACACATCCTAGCAGCAGGGCGAGATGGATATTACCTTGGATTTTTTACGAGGGCACTCGGCTGGGCAACGCATAATGTGGCCGCCATCAGGTCCATAAAGGTTCCGCGGCGAATTATGGGCAGGAATGGCTGCAACCTCCCCACTCTTCCCTCTCCCTCCTTCTCCTCCCGCCCCTTTTCACCATCCAAAAACCCCCCTCTAAACCCTGGTGCTACTTGCAGCCGTTGGGGTCTTAACCGCAGAGTCCCATTTGAGGGGACGTAGGAAGGAGTTAGCTGCAAGGTTTTCCTGCACGCCATTATCTGTCAACTGATGGACGACTTGTGGCCGACTCCAGCAGATACACTACTTCCAAACTGCACCACCTTAACGGAGTTAAGTCGCTCTGTAAGACTGGAAGAAACTGGGGCACAGGAAGCAGCGGGTACATTGTGCTTACGAGATTGTAAAATACCTCTCGTGTACAAAATTACTGTATATGGGGACTGCGGTGGTGAAGAAAGAGGATTTTGGAAGGAGGAGAGAAAAAAATGGAGGTTATGTTCAGGCCGGAGGAAACTTATACACATAAGATGGTCCTATTTCTTCTGGTGTTTTAGGTGATAAAAAATAATGAAAATTGTAGTGTTTTCTTAGATGGATTTTCTTAACTTACCCCCCATGCCATGTGCTTACCTAGAATGGAGAGTGCGGTTTTAGATATCTGTATAACAATCTGGCATCAAATATGTTGCAAAATTAAAATTTAACAAGCAGAATTTCCTTCTTTAGAGAAAATTATTGGAGTTAACTACCTAGGGGGTTGCCTTAGGAGCCGATATTTTCCTGTTGACTTGACGAGCTTTTCTCAGCTGAATGAGCAACAAAATAAAGATAGGTTTTAAAAGTTAGTGTCTGCAAGTGACAGTATTGTCTTCATAATTTAGAGGGGAGAAGAAAGGGTACGTAATTTCGAAGAACCCAGAGGCGACAAATGGTGTAATAAGATGTACTGTACAGTACACTTCATGCGCATTCTGAAATAGTTTTCTGCATAACACAAATTATTTTTAGAGTTGGAAATCGCAAATAGCGAGTAGTCTGGCAGTGTGTCTATATAGCCATATTAAAGGGGAGGTGTGGTGGCCGAAATGGTAACGTCTCGGCTTGCTGAGTGAAAGGTCCCAGGTTCGATCCCCGCCTGCAGGGATTTCCCCTTCACCTGCGTCAGGAGGGTATCTGACCCGCGCCTTGGATGAGGTGTCTGGCAACCTAACCTTCTGGGGAACAGTACATGACCCCTTTACAGACATTGCACTTGCACTCATGTTCTCTCCCCAAAAATCCCTATCCCTACTGTCTCCTTGTTTCCTTGCACCGGTGAGAGAAGAAAAGTTATATACACTGAAAAACTGATGGTGGTGCCCACCCCCTATAACGACTTACAGTTGTATCACGGGGCAAAATAATAAAAAATAAAAAATATAGCCATATTATAATGGACTGTACAAGTCCTACAGTTCTTTAGTCTTTACAGTATATTGGGTTTGCACAGGAACTGAAGGCCTGAGGGAAAACAATATTCATTCTCTCATAATTATAATTATGCTTTAAAAACATAAGGTAAGCATGGTCACTACATGTATCAAGTTTTAATAAAATCGTAATAATTATTATTAGGTACCAAATCTGTGGGAAAAGTGCTACAGTTCCTAGTAATTCAACGCGCGGCTTTTCACACAACATGAGCGCTTGTATGCAGTGTTAGAGCCGATTTATATGTATGCAATTTCACAAATAACACACATTTTAGGGGCGGTAGCACCTAAATAAGACCGTAGCGTAGCATTTCAACAATGAATTTTTCCAACATGTTCTTGTTGTTGTTGTTGTTGTTGTTACGTTTTTTTATTCGCCCTAACTCAAGTGCTGCTGTAGATAGAGCTTCCAAATTTTGAACACAGATCTCCGCCGTTGTGAAGTGCATTCCTACTCTTTATAGCTAAATTCAATTCCTCTTCAAAACGCAGCAAAATATTAAAAACCACTAAAAATATGTTTCTATTTTTTTGCTCAATAATGATTCGGAATTTCGTTTCTTCATCAAAGGGCCGAATGCGCAGTAAGATCGTGCGAATCTATGTTCAAAACCTCACAGTTCCACCTGCTGCAGGATTGAAATGATGATTTTTTCACCAATTGTTTCCATCAAATATCAAATACTTCATGATTACATCACCTATCAATTTCAATTATTATTTACCACCTCGCCACATTGTTAGCGAAATGCTACCCCGCTGCACTGGGGTGAACAGATTGTACTTATTACAGTTGAATCCGGATATAACAGACTTTTGTTTATAAAGGCCGGCCCCGGCATTCTTCCATAAGGCCCTGTGTATTTTACTCCTGATTTAACAGACTCATTTTCACCTCACCTCGGGTATAACACACCATTTCTTGGCCCTGGGAAAATACAGTTTTCCAGTTATAAAATTTGCACAAAGGAGACGGCAGATGAAAATTTCGGATATTTTGGTCTTGCATAATATTTTCGGGTGAGCTAATATTGCATTTTTGACAGATTTCATTATGCAGTCTAGTAGTGCATATTGCAGCCATATGGAAAGCAGAAATCTCTGTTTTCATTGCGTGACGATTTGGCTATAACCGCTATAACGGACAACGAAAATTCCGCAAATTGTTTTCAGAAAGGAGATTATGAGTAGGAAATTGTTTGAGTAAGACCTATGGTACAGCTTAAATCAATTGGCGAAGGTCTTACGTGCGCCTGCCTTGTTTCAGTACTTTCATTCCGCCACGGAGGTCTTACAGCCCTTTTTTTCACTGAAGGGAATGTTTTTGCTATTATTACATTAAGAATGTTGCGCTTAATGCTTGAAGTTTAAAAACATCAATAATGTTTATCTTAAAGAAGAGAGATTTCCACTCCTTTGCACAAGACCAAGTCTGTCTGAAGCTGCTTAATTGCCGTTAGGTGGCTTCTCTTTGTATGCGGAACATGTCCTGCGGTTTTGCACTCATGTCACATCCAGTGCAGTAAACCCCCCCCCCCCCATCCCCCTTTTTCTCCCCCCAAAAAAGTATTTGGGCGAGTAAATCTTTTTCTTGCCCAGCAGCCATTAATGCTCCCAAGAAGCACTTGACAAGAGTATAAAACTCTAAACTTCACCTATTCCACTAAATCCTCTCCTTAGCTCTTCTCTGCTCTGCCGGAACCGCCTTATTGCCCCTTCTACTAAGTCACCCACACCCACCCACCAACCCACCCACCCACACAGATCTCCGTCGGCATTTCTTCCGACAGTCGCCCTTGTGACTGGCATAGTAAATTAAAAATCCACTCGCTCGGAGGATTTTGAAGTACCCACTTGCTTTCCGGGAGGGAATGGTTTGGAAATGGACTCGGGCTTGGATTGAATATTCATGACGGTCACTACTTATCTTAGAAGAAAGGGAAAAATTGCCACGTGAGTCTGCTTAATAAATGGCAAAAAGTTTCAAAAAGGCTTCCACATTTTCCTTCCGGAGATGAAAGAGATGTAGCACAATAGTCAGGTCGTTTCGTACTTCTGGGACCTCAGGTGATAAGGGGCGGCTAGTCTGTATCTGAGATGATATTTATGTTCTTATGCATTTTTCAGTATTTCACTTGCACAACACCATAATCATTGACGTAGACAGGGGGGGCACCTCGAAATGTTTGAAATAGCCTTAGAGATTACTAATTCATGATTTTTTTGGAACAAGTGCTGCCAATTTCATCAATACACACAATGGCGGATCCAGGGTGGGGGGGGGGGGGGG
>KZ538209.1:31245-46776 GCA_000934665.2 Catajapyx aquilonaris | reverse complement strand
GGGGGGGGGGGGGGGACTCGCAAAAACTCTCTACAACCCTCTACAACCTGTTGTAGAACAGTGCAAAATTGTACTGTTCTATGGGTTCTTTTCCATTTTGCGGTCGCGACCCCAAATATACCCTTGTGCACCCCCCCCCCCCCCAGAAAAATTCTGGATCCGCCACTGTCCCATTCAAATCTCCCTCATTCACCTAAGCTCGTGTGACCTTGAACCCCCGCCCTTTGCCCATTGTTCACCTACTAGTGCTTATGAAATGGGCCTCCCACCGAAATTTTTGCTACCTACGCTGATGCCATAATCATATTCGAACAACTTTTAGTTACGACTATTTTGTTTTAAAACTTATGGATGCTTTATGGGACTATTTTTAAATATTCGTACAGGTTGGTTTGGGGGAGGGGGACAGGGCAACGAAGGCTGTCTGGCATAGGGGAGGGAGGGGAAAGATTTTTGGAGAGCGGGAGGAAACGGAAGAACCACGAGAAAAGCCACGCTAACACGGAGAGAACATATATTTCAAAACTCGTTCCGCATGAGAGTGTTTTCTGTTCGACCAGGAGATCGAACGCAGGACCTTAGGGGTAACCATGCCACCCTAATTTTTGCAGCCTCACAACTCCATCCAAACACTGGCTTGACCATCACTACTTCAGGTTGAAAGCTATTACAAAATGCCTAACTGATTAGTATGCCCAAAATGTGACTGAATGTTCCGCAAATCAGTGCTTCGTATGATTATTTCGAAAAATGAATAGTTTTTCTTTGCTACATTATTATGTAATTCGTCAATTTTGTCAATTTTCAGTCGAATTTTGGATCATTACAGCACCTGTAAGGGACCACTTGCCTCTTTTGTGCAAGAGGACACACTTCCAAAGATGTTCCCTCTTTTTTGAATCAAAGGCTGCACTAAGGGCCCCAAGATTGTGCACATCATAATTATCTCAAATTTCATCACTAACCATCTCTTCAGAAGATGATTCTCTTGTCTGTCAAGATCTTCTCATTCTTTCACTCTTGCATTGGACCAGATGTTGAAGATGAAGTGAAAGGTTGTTCTTTGTACGTATGTACGTATACAAGGCATACATTTTCACTTTACTGCCACACGTATGTAAAATATTGATGCCTCGTTATTTTGGTGCATGTCAGCATTAAGCATTGAGATGAGATGACCATGTTATATTTTAGCAATCACTTAGATAACCGAAACTCTCTTTCCTTTGTTAAAGGTTTCCTGGTGGTTATACTGCAACTGTCCCCAATAGACACATACTAAATGTTGGTGACCCCAATGGAACTAATTATATTAAGTATTTACCAGCCCAATATGCACTATTACGTGAGGGGTATCATTAAAGACGGTGATTACTGGAACTAGAAGAATTCCACCAGATCAATAATGCTCAGCGAGTCTTATACAGGGAATAATAACTATAGTCACTATTAGTCAACGATAGAGCAAAACAATTGACGTGTTGTGGTGCAAAGGCAAATAATACCCTATACAGTCGTCGACCTGTGTGTCATTCTATTGCTCAATCCATCATAAATATTGGATCTATATTGATTAGTTGCACCCTCCAATTAATTGCTTACAATATTGTAGTCGGATAATTGGAAAGACCGTGAAATATGGTGAGCACTCTTTATAATACGATTGAATGATATCATTAGTTAACAAACAGCAACCATGTAGATAAAATAAGTGGGTGATTCTCCAAAAACTTACCATTTTCAAAGCAAGAATTAATCAATTTCAAAACTTGTTTTAAAAATCTGGAAAAATTCTCACTTACTCTATATGAGGTCACAAATCAGGAAAAAATATGGAGAACTAACTCTGATGTTCTAATGCCAGGAGAGTGAATATTTCCAGGAGTTAGGGAGCCAGAAGAATGACCTATGCATGCAATAGGATTAATATCAAGGTCCAGAACAAACGTTGTCTATGGAAATTTCGGTGGGTTCAAGAAGACCCTTCATTCCATGGAATCACAGTTATTTCAAAACATTTAAGCTATTATGTGACATAGAAAAATGAGCCAGGAGTGTGAACTTTTAATTTCCGGGAGAAAGTGACCTTTGGATGCATTAGGATTAATATCACGGTCCAGAACAAACGTTGTCTATGGAAATTTCTGTGGGTTCAAGAAGACCCTTCATGCCATGGAATCACAGGTATTTCAAAATATTTAAGCTATTTTGTGACATAGAAAAATGAGCCAGGAGTGTGAACTTTTTATTTCCGGGAAAACTCGGGACACACTTTGGAGTGATGCAGCAAGGTCATATCAAATGAATAAATCGTTTTAAAAATGTTGTTTTATACCTGCAACTATGTACAATTTAATTATAGTATTGAAACTTGTCTAATGTTAATAATAAAATTTTAAGAAAATATAGCATGCTTTAAAATGAGATCGGGACATGCCAAGAATAGTGATTTTAGGCCCTTTGACATTTTTTGCAGTAAAACTTAATTTAATATTTTTCTTTGTTTTCTTGGGGATGGCTAGGTGTCAACTGCTTCTCAAAATGTTTAAAAAATCAACTCGCTCAGTCAAGCCATTTTTGAGTCATTATGCCGGGACATGGTGTTGGTAAGTTTTTGGAGAATCACCCAAGTACGTAGTATTCTATTCCCGTCTTTAGTTGTGTTTGAATATTGTGTCTTTTCCAAAAATTAAAAATAGAATGTAAAATGCTATTATTCTTACTTATTACAATTAATTTAATTTAATCATTTCTCTTGCCTTAATACTACTGCATTGCAATAGAAACATAATACCTAGTGGTGAAATTAGTATTATGAACATTAATATATTAATTGATGAAGTAAGAATAATAGCATTTTACATACATGGTGTTCAAGTTAATAGAGGTTGTAGATTTTTTGCAATAATTGCAAAAATCTACAACCTCTATTAACTTGTTGTATTTTTAAGCAGTTGGGTCATTCCATGCCAAGAGGGACAAGTTGGTGGCTCGACCATGTCACATTTTGATATAAAAAATCATGTACGTACAGACACATAAGATGTTGCCAAAAACAAAATGAGAGCACCCCCCCCCCCCAGGTGAAAATCCCACGGATAAATGGCAACGTCTTTCTGCAACGCTGGAGTTAATGTTGTAACCTCGTGTTCATATATTATATCAAATGAACCGGCGTGAGATGAGGAACATTTTGGTGACAACAGTTTTAACCTAACGCGTAAAATAATAATGCAAAAAACTTCGCGTTATTGTGCAAAATGGGCATATTTAATATGGTTCAATGGTTAAACACATCCTAGGAGTGTGAATTTAATATGGTGAGTACATGGTCATCTGGTTATTATTATAGTAATGTTCCTCATCTCACACCGGTTCATCTGATATATATGAACATGAGGGAAACCGAAATTTTTGCGCGGGTCGCACAAATTGTCTTCGCGGGCCGCAATTTGCCCACCCCTGGTCTATAGTCATCGCTCCTCTGGTCAGAACAAATGGAAAGAGCAGAAAGAGCAGAGGGAAAATTTTGATAGGCCCTATATAAAACTAATTAGAGGTGGAAAATAATTATTGGCTGCCGTTTCTTTTGGTTGGCTTTGCCAGGTAGAAACTAATAATCTCTACTTTTCTCTACGCTTTCTTAGGGAAAACTCCTAATACAGTAATACGCTTAGAAACAAACAACAAAGCGAGGTGCAAACGTACCGCACATTTCTGCTTATGTTCTCCCTCTTTCCGGACCAGAAAACAATATCTCGAAACCTGAAATTAGCCCTCATATATTTTGATTGAACCTAGCATAATAAGCTAATCCCTAAAAATAATGACTCTTCCACGAGTTATTCTCGTGCTCCATTTTATGTTTCACAGTCCACTGTAACCTCTGTTTTGAGATCAAAACTTGCAAGTTTGTGAGTTAGATATGCCTACCACCATTCGTGTATCCGGATTAGATTGGAAGCAGACAAAGTAATCGTATCACGTTGGCAATGATCGAATGGACTCCCGGATTATAGACTGCGAAGCTTTGATGCATCGTATCTGGCTGCATATAGCTGCAGGATTATCGATCCTTTTGTCAATCATACTTTGATTATTTCAGTTTAGCAAAAAAATAGCCATATATTGGCTTACCATGGAATATGTAAAAAGTCATTTTTTGGGCAAATTTTCTCGCTCATTAGCATCAGCACTCGAGCAATGTGAATGTAGAGTTAAGACAACTATTGCTCCCTAAAATACGATTGCCTCTGACTGTTACCAGTACAAATAACTCATTTTGTTCGAGTAGCTTTGCTTCCTTGTGATTCCGGAAATGATGGAAAAAAATCAGGAAAAACAGCTGACAGTTGCTTTGCTTATGACCTATCCTTCTCTGCCGACTGACACGGCCTACTTGGCCCAAAATCCTCGCACGGTTATTCCTTCCAACGGCCCAGGGAATTACGTTTCTGTCAGCTCGCAGATTGTGGCCATAAAATCCGGGAGGCTGGTTGATGCATCGCCGCCTCCCACACACTATACCTTTCTCTCCCACAAAATGGCCTCATACGTCTCAAGCCCAGATGTGTTTTCTTCCTCTGGGCCAGGGAATCCGGATGCATACCCACAGACATGCTTGGAAATGCTGACTACTAACATCATTTCCACTATTTAGAACTGACAAATAGCTGTTCAGACAAGTATTATTGGTCAGACTGCTTAGGCATGAGGCCAATCAATATTTATTAGTGCCTTATTAACTATCGGATTGTCCCGTCCCCGTCACCTTGACCGCGTCTTTTTCCGCTTTTCACCCGACATGCCGGGGCAGAATTGCACTCCCTACTCTGCCCGGGACCAGGAGAAAAGACCTGGTGTTTTAAAAAATGGCAGAAATGGCACAGCGGCTTCCCTTGGGAACCTCCCCTTCCCCCTCAGAGGGCCTCGAGCCCTATCAAGGGGTATTTTAAAAAACTATCTGATTGTAACTATAGGATTCATTCTAAGCATCAATGTCATTTTTACTATTTCTACCAGTGCATAGATAAACCAGCAAATACTGCCATATTGATCCGACTAATATCACTAGTGAAGATAGGGCAGTGTTGCCAATTTCTGAAATAATAGCATTTGTTCTATTTAATGTTGAAGGTAATAGCCAACCCGCTGTCAATTATGCTAATAGTGAAGCCCACTTCAAAACCGTCAATTCGGCATTTTTGTGTCTATTTAATTGTGTTTTCTACCCTCGCCCAACCAATTTGTTAAATATTCAGCCTGGTGAGTACTCGTAGAGCACTGTACGGTAATTCAGTAATTACTGTTTGATTCCACAAGGCCAGCGTGTGATTAAAATTAAATTCTCTTACAAAGGGATATAAATAGGCGCGCATGGGGAGGCTATGGGGCTGAACTTGAGTCCGCACAAAAAGTGGATAATTACTAATTACATGCTGAGAGGAGGTCATTACCCCGCATTGTCGTGGCAAAGTTATGCATTCAGAAATTTTAAAACGTTAATTATGCGCAGGCTTAGATCTGGGTGCGCTCATACTGCGGATGTAAATAGTGGGATTGAATTTTGCACACAATGTGTCGGATGGGGAGAGTGTTTGTGCGGAAGTGCAGGACCTCACCGACTAATTAGTGTGGGAGTCCCGCAGACAAAAAGAGAACCGCATGGTTCATGGGATTGCCAACAGACGCATGTGACGCCTCCATCCGACCCATACAACCGCACCATGTGTGTATGTGCGTGTACGTGCATGTATCATACGAGAGGGATGTGTAGGCGTCGAATAAGTTTGTGATATATGCAGGGTCCAGTATAGGTCGATACCTTGTGATTGAAATGTCTGCTGTCACCCCCAAATGTCATCTGCAATGTCTTATACAGTACTGGACATTAATTCCGTCATACTGCTAGCGACATTTTCCGATGCGGCAGACGTCTAAATCGAAATGATAAAGTGCGAGCCGTGCGAGTAAGAAATGGTAGCCCTTGGGTGACGTCACTGTCCATTTACCCCCAGCCGGTGACGTCACTCAAGGCCTACCTCTTCTTACTCGCACGGCTCACACTCTCTCACTTTGATTTGCACTTCTTCCGCTTCAGAAAATGTCGCAAGCAGTATGACGCGATTAATGTCCAACACTGTACATGTCTGGAAACTCCCCTTTTATCGCGTGTCCTTATCAGTTTTCAGTCTTTTCACCAGTAGGGAGGGGGGCTGCCGCTAGGGCGCTGGTGTAGTTTCCAAACTCACGGGGGTCTGCATAAGGCTGGGGTAGGAATGTCATGGGGCTGGGGATCCGTCTATGAACCGAAACAGACTGCACTGCGATATTGGGCAACTTAATGTGGGGTTATGGTCCATTCAAAAGTAGGTGGGGTGTGGAGATATGCCCATTTGGCAGGGTTTAGAGGCACGTTTGATTTAAAGGAAGAAAAGAATTTGAACGTTTGTGTTTTGCAGTACCAGTATTTTTGTGCTTCGCAGGACGTAATGATCCGTGGTAATGATATTTCTGGCAAAAATGTGTCCATGGACTGTTCCAGCCGGCTATTTCCGTAGAAGTTATCCAGGTAATTTTATAACTCGGTGGATTTATAGGGGGCCAGGTCGTTAAGCTGATGTGCGCGTTTTGCGCACAAAAAAACAGTATTAAATGCGACGGCAACGCAGCAAGGCGAGTCACAACGTAACACTGCTTATTGTTAGTATTTAATGGACTGTTAATTTTACTGCATACTAAATGAGCTGGCAAGCCCATAAGTGACAATTACTAGGTTTCATTTGTCGAGGGGGGAAACCCAAATAAAATTTCTGACTGCTTTGTGGCCCACTTTGGCATGTTTTCATAATGGCTGACGGCTCGTGTGTAAACGTGAAAGTAATATCATGTAGTGTTACCACGATGTACATTACCTTATATGTGTTTCTGATAGCCTATAATTATTTTGGTGAATCTTGAGTGAATCTCTCTAGGCATATATGGATATCCTAATGGAGTCCTAGCCTTGGCCTGAGTTTTAGGTAAATTGTACCCGAATAGCTCAACCAATATAAACACGCATTCCACCACTTTTCTGCACCAAAATGGTATTCCTCGATTAATTATCGGGGGTTTAAAAGTCACTCGCAAATTGGTGGGAAAAATGGGGGCGTGGCCTCTGACAACAGTGACGTCAGCAGGTCGTTGCCTCACGACCGTTCGATTCGCTTTATTTACTGGCGGTCCCGTTCGATTCGGCTTTACTTGCGGTCGTTCGATACCGTTGTTGGGCACTAACAAACAAAGGAACAAAGCAACCCGGGTACATTCCTGCTCCTGCATGTTTATTTGTTGACAACAGTGACGTCAGAGGGCAATACGATACCATATAATTATGTTTTTTTTTAAAATGCCCGATGATAGGGCTCGAGGGCCTCTTATGGGGGAAGGGGAAGTTCCCAAGGAGGGCGCCGTGCCAGGCCTTTTCTCCTGGCCCCGGGCAGAGAAGGGAGTGCAATTCTGCCCTGATACCATATAATTATTATGATCTTAGATCGATTATAGCTCGAAAACTATTAATTTCTTTTAAAAAAACATTTAAAATAAGGCTGATTTTTTACATGGGTTTGCAAAATGTAGGCTAGGTCCCCATTATCAAGCGTAATTAAACAAATCTCTGTAACATTATTCAGCCAAAAACAAGCTCGAACTCAATTTAATTTTTTTCCCCCTCGCTGACAAGTTACGTGACAGCATCATATACTCAAGAAATCCTCAGCAACTTCCTTCCGGTCCATCTCCCTCGGAACTGGATCCTGAAAACAGGGGATAATTTTGTGGGATGTCATTTTCCTTGGAAGGAAGAGGACGAGTTGGAGGAAAAAGGGGGGTGGGGGGATGGCGGTATTAAAATAAATGGAGCCAATGACCAGACCCGCATCGTTACAGTCGAGAGTCTAGCTAGCTGGTCTGCGGGAATAAAGCCCCATGAAAGGTCCCTAGTCAGCAAAAGATGCGCAGGATGTGGAAAATCCGCCTGTGTCTGCACTTTTGCTCCCAATCCCCCTTGCCTTGATAGGCGGGCAAGCATATCTGAGTCAAATTCCTCGACTGGAAACCCAAGAAGGCAACAGAGTGACAATTGCCACATTTTTTTTTTTAAAGAAAGAAAAATATTCTACAAAAAAAAAAATGAAGGTGAGATGACAAGACTGCATAATGAGGCGTCTCGCTGATTACAAAGACTGGAAGGGGGGGGGGGGGATTTAAGTCCCTTTGTCCTAGCTCAGGGTTGTAGCGCAGTAATTGTGGACTGATTTTCGTGTCTTCCCAAGTCACGTCCCAAACTTTGCCAGGCTCTCTTCAGGAAGGAGGTGAGCTCGCAATTACTACCCTCCCTAGGCTCCCTTCCAACACTTCCTCTTTCCCCCACCATGGTCCTTGCCTGCATTTTCTTGACAGGAGCTGCAAACAGGTCTAATTACAATACTTGCCCAGGTTTTTAGTGGCGAGTTTTGGAAAGTTGTGCTCTCCACGATAACGAGGCACGGTTCTTTAGTAGGAAAAAAAAAGTTTCTAATCTACTCTGTGCAGGCCTGGCAGTGTTAAAATGATAATAAATTGAGCTTTGCATGTTTTATGTGACTCCATGAATTTTAACGACAGTACATTATACAGCAGGAATACAGTGATACCAGTTCTAATAAAAAGGAAAAGCCATAGAAATAACAAGCGTGAATATAATAACAAGGATGAACCTTCACGTATTTTGTCTCATAATCGCTAATAATAAAAATATTAATTATATTAGGGTTATTAGTACTTGCACCATCCACCTTCCACATACACACACATATATTAAGGATGTCCTCTTTAAACCTGGCATTTGTTAACACGTTAGTAATGGCCAGAATGTGCAACAATAAGTATTGTTTGCAAATTTCTTCGTGCAAATTAATTCATAGATTGTACACGTATGTTCGCCACAAATATAGGGTGAGTATAATGGTTCAAATTAGCATCAGCTGCTCTAAATATAACCTGTGACATTTAATAGCGAATATAATCAAAATAGCTGATATGCTGCTGAAGAGAAGTCGGCAATAACGCCTTGTGGTAGTGAATTGAGGTACAGTACTTCCGTAATCTTATGGTCCGTGTCCATGCATATACAAAGATCTTCTGAATAATCGTATGATAATGACAGCATCTCAACTTCAACACGTCGTTTTAAATGGAAATTCTACCTATACCTTTCCAACATTTTTGCGTACTTTTGTGGGGCATAAAAGTGAGTAATATTAGAGGACCCTTATTGGAACACTATGAATATTGGCCTTACATTACAACCATAGTTATCATGACCCTCTCTCTGTTTTTTTATATTTTACTTAAGTAAGAATATCATCCAATGGCATGATTGGCCTTTCTCCCGTTCATCATACATGTATCGTGCTTGACCTCAGACCTCAGAACTCAGAAGACAAAAAAAGGCCTTGAAGAAAAGTACATTGCCATTAGTAGTTAGTGCTGGTTTTTGCCAATAATAATATAAGCGATAAGTAAGTACGTCACATTTCAAAAAATTACCTTTTTATGCCCTTATGCTGACTAACCTCATGACGTTAAAATACTATAGGCGACATCTGCTAAAATGCTACCCTGCTCTGTACCCCTCATCAGCGTAATTGTTGCCATATAACTTACCCTGCGCAGAGGCCAATGGGACTGTCAAAATTAATATGGAAGACTGAATCTAACTTAATGTGCATCCTGCGTAATGGCTGCCAGGTACATTACTCTAACATCTTGATGATGATGATGATGATGATGATGATGATGATGATGATGATGATGATGATGATGATGATGATGATGATGATGATGATGATGATGATGACGACGACGACGACGGGACACACCATGTTTAAACAATACCTATCGAATGTTGAACTTATGCATTCATATAAATTCTTGATTGTTGCATTGAGCCGAAGTATGAGCCGTTCTCTGCTTCCCTAACCCACCCGAACCACCTAAGTTTGCAGGATGCATGCTTTGCCTAGAATTTAGTCACGTTCAGCCTGAATCTCCGTGGTGATTGGAATAATCCATGCTCTGCGACGAATCCCCTGCAACCCTGGCAGCAAAATCGCCGTGGCTTTAATTTTGTTATACTGTCCTGCTACGTCGACGCTCAATATTGCAAAATTTGCCCCAGTTTTCCTCAACCGCTTCCCTCCCTCTCAAATAAGTCGATTGGCAAAAGACGATACCTTAGGATGTCGACGAAGATGAAATTAGCCTTTCCTCTAACGAAGGGCTGTCGTTGAAGAATGTGAGTAAATGCAAGATGGTTAAAGAGTTAGGAAGGATTTTCCAGTTAGCTCGCCAAATTACCACCTGAAAAGGGATAATATTCAACAAACTTGCAAAATTACCCCCTGAGTGTGTGTGTGTGTGTGTTGTTTTGTCGACTAATGGCTCGGAATAATTTAGTTAGTGAAATAACGTCGTTAAGGACGCACGGAAACGTTAACAACGTTTAATCCTAAAAGTAATCCTGTTTTCCATACCATAAGCTCGTTTTAAAGTTGGTCGTTTTTTTGTGTGTGTGTGTATGTGGGGCTATACTCCTGGTGGGAATTATTCAAAGGTGAGGGATGGGTAGCATTATAATTTTTTAGTGTATCACAATGAGGGGATAAGCTGTATATACACGCAGGGGAAAATGTAACTCCAGTGGCGCTGCTGGGATTGGTGTTAATTTGTATCCGCAGATTAATGGAAACCATGTAGAGATCATATCAATGCTCTCTGATTAGTTTCGGGTTGGGACCTCATGTGGGAGTAGGGTTAGCTGATTGAAACTTGGAATTTCAGTGGAAATGAAGTTTTTAGCTGGAGCCTGACACGGGATTCGCTACCGTAATTTTCTCTCTTGACGCTTCAGGCGATGACTCAATTGGATTACGTGAATGTACTGCTAGGATGTTGGAACATTAACACATATTATTGGGATGTTGGGATGGAAGAGAGTAATCAGTGAGTGACGTGGGCTTGACTTTTGGCGTGATTAATGAGACGGATTTCTAGCACCGATGACAGAAGTCAGTTGGGACTTGAAATTTTGTTCTTGCCAGAACTTTACACGTTCAAAATGGACATTATGTGAACATTCCCAGCCTTATGTTAGTAATGGAAATACATGCAAATGTCGCACTATAGGATTTTTGTTATGCACAGATAAAGGTCACTAATGCTTAGGTCTTACAGATGTACGGTATTTTACACTATAATTCAACTAGGAAAACCTTCGCTCCGCTCGCATTTCCCTGCGGCGCAGGCCTAGAAAACCACTTGCTTCGCTCGCTCTTTTCTTGGCCTGCGGCCTGGGGTACCTATTCGACGCACCATATCGCCGGGGGAGGGTATAGGCCTAACGTTAGCCCTCCAACAGTCTTCGAACGACCCGATTAGTGAGAAGTGAGAACATGTCTGTCCTGTGTCTGTCGTTCCATGAAGGGAACTGACTCTGTAAACAACTTCACAGTTAGTGCCAACTGGGCAACAATATACAGAGAAGGAATTGACAGTTTCCCCGGTAACCCAACAGAGGAGTTGTTTGCACCCCATGGTGCATGATTATCCCACCCCAAGTTGAATTGCATCGCCATCGCTGTCGCTGCACCAAGCAATCCGGACTGTGCCAACAATGGGCCTGGAGACGTTCCCACGAGGCAGAAGCAGCTACAGGTGAAGTCTGATGGCCAAGCCAGACGTTCTGGTGGAGTCTGGCAATCATGCAGATTCTGTTCGTGAGGAGTCTGGGGAACAAGCAGATGCTGTACTCGAGGACACTGGTATAGTCAAGCAGACGGTGAAAAGTCTGGTGATCATGAAGACGCTGGTGACCACAGAAGACAAGCTGTGGGACAATATGCTAGGATGCGATCTTGCAGAGCCCCTAAAGGAAGCTTCAGAGGGTGACACTGGAGCGATGCCCGAGTTCACGAGTTGGGTAGCAGCATCTGCAGATGCGGAAGATCAACGGGCACTGGAGCGAGAAAGAAACTCCAGCTGGAGAGGGCCAGTCTGGAGGAACTGGAGAAAGAAAAAAAGAAGTCCAAGCTGGAAGAGGAGCATATTGTTTGGAACGAGATATTTCTTGTTCCGTTTAAAGGGGGAAGATTGTAGTGTCCTGGCAACAGGACACTTGACTGCTGCCAGGACACTAGTTGTTTTGGTGACCATAATGGTTGTTGATGTTTGGAATGTTTTAGGATCAGTTCAGAATGAGTCGTCCTCCTGGACAGACGCTGTGTAGTCCTTGTCTAGTATACAGTGCCTGACTGGCTATTATATCTTGACCTGTGTGTTCCTGTGTGATTATTTGTGGTGTCTCTGACGACTTCATCGTGGGGCATACTACAACGAAGCATCCCACGATCCCACGCCAGGAACATCACGATGAATAATAGGGACCGGACAGCTTTTAATATAAAATGAGGGGTGTGGTGGAAAAACATGATAACTGACATTTTTGTCGTTTTTGAACTAAACACCTAGCAACTATGTAAAAGACACGACAAACATTTTGGTATACTCAAAGTTCACATATCATGCACCAGACGGCAACACGGGCTGGATGATAACCAACATGCCACATTTTCAGGCACTTCCTCAAACGGAAAAACATGATAACTGACCCTATATTTATACGCTTCGCATTCTTCCATTTAATACAGGGTGTAACAAAGGTTTCTGGCCCAGTCAATATTATACCAGGGAAATTTCTCAGTTTTTGAAAGTTACCTGTCATCTTTTACGTCGATATTGTACCCATAATCCCCTGTGTGACTCATTTTCCGATCCATATCCTCACTGACTCTGGTTTTGTTCTCATGAGAGGTGTGCAATGCAAGTGTTGTCTGTCATGAAGATTCCTTGCAAGTGCTTTGTTCTCAATGTCTGATAATTGCGGGCCAGGTGTAAGACAGTGTCTGTAAGCAAGCCAGGCAAAAAAACATCACCAGTTAATAAGAGAGTTGACCACTGACCAGGAATGCGCAACTGTCACACGAGATGTACATTCAAACTTGTGGACAATTTGGGAAGAGGTGTAGCTCAGTCTTTGGAGAGAAAAATGGTATGCATACTGAATATATTAACACACCATACATCCTTCCATGTCTGAATACATGTTTAACCCATATATCCACACTTTATGTTAATTAAGAAATTATTAACCCTCTTCCCGACGTGTCCGTGATTTGTTTTTTTTTTATTACCCCGTGATGACCTGTTGGGTTATAGGGGGGTGGATTACCACCATTGGAAGGAAAGGACTGTTTGTCTATTCTTGAATACGCCCGGACCCACGGGCAGGGAAACTGGGAGGGGATGGGCAAAGTGCGTGTGCAATGTCTTTGATGTGCCGTTTTGTGAACTCCCCCGGATGGCATATGTGGAAGGATCGCCACCCGAAACGAAGCCAGAGACGGCCTCACTCTGCGCGAGATGAAGGGGGGAACCCCAGGTTGGGATCGAACCCGGGACCTTAACATCCGCGGACGCATACGTTACCGCAGCGCCACTTCGCCTCCCCACGTGTCCGTGATTTACGGACACCTCACTTTAATTTAAAAAAATTTGCAAAGAATCTATCAATCCTAAAAGAATTCGGTTTTCGGCATATTCACAAGCAAAACGAGAAGAATTCACCACAAAAATCACATGCTCGAGTGCTTTGTCGGAGACTTTATGGTATGAAGCCATCTTCCGCTGACTACAAGGGGGCTATATTGTAAAAGGATCTTTGCGCAGTCAGAGATTGTATGAAGCTTGGCACAATTATGGGAATTTAACAATTAATTAGATTTGTTTCTAAGCAATATTTTGCGTATCATCGTTCTTTGAACCAGTAAACTTCACCGTTACGTTTTTTATGATTCCCGAGTAGCCGCACAGAAATAGTTATAGCTGTTATGCTACGCACGGCCTAGACTATGGGAGCTGCGCAGTAGATCTGGCGGGAGCGGCCTTTCAATGCGCCTCGAATGATATATGAGGCATAGGGCTAACACAAGCCGTTGGTGAGATATGGATGTTTAAATCTACGATTATGTCCTCCATGAGTCATTGAGGCGGTAGTAGCGGCGGAAACTTTTGTTACACCCTGTATCTCCATTAATGACATCCCTACAGCCTTATTATTATTATTATTATTATTATTATTATTATTATTATTATTATTATTATTATTATTATTATTATTATTATTGACAACAACAATAATAATAACCATCATCATATATCATAATAATAATATCGTCAAAATAATAATTATCATAATTAATAATTATCAAAACACAATAATTATCATCACCATATAATAATAAACAATAAATTAAAGCTAAAATAAATGAGAAAAATGAAATAATAGGTAACTATTTTTATTTTATTTAATCATAAATAATTATTTTTAATTATTTATGATTTATGATTGAATAATTGTTGATAATCAATCTTTACGTACAAATATTATGAATGACGCTTTTCAGCGGCCGCCAGAAGTAAGCTTGTGCTGCCCGGTTCGTATGCAGCATTTCTATAGCAAAATGCATTGTTATTATTGTGGATGTGCGCGCGCTCAAGTGGCATGTGCTTATTCAGTAATTACTTGTACTGTAACTCCTGGTAGCTATCAAAACTATGATAAAAATACGGTGAATAAAATTAATAACACCGAATGGAACTTAGGGCATCTGTCATGGCCTCCTGATTTCAGGTTTTTGTTCGGCTGTGAAAACGTTGATAATACAAATACGTCGAAATAATTTGAACTGCTCTCAACTTCTTCAATGGTTGGACGTATGATACTCTGTTATTCGTAATATCTGACACAGCATCCACATTTGTCATAGACCCCCCCCCCCCCAAAAAAAAAAACCTGCCGGACAAAAATATATTTTCTGGCAAAAAAAAAAAACTCGGAGAGACGTTTCGGGCCTCTCTATAATTATAATATGATAAAAACTTCTCATTGGGAGACTGCTGTTGGTTGTATAACACTAAATAGGTATATTTAAGGCAGACAATACCTACTAGATCCTAGAATTAATACTTATTCGATCCTTAAACTATGTGTAAAATGCGATATCTTCGTAGACCATTGTGCGATACAACACAATGGCAATGATCCACCACGTTCATTTACCCATACCCACCACAGTCACCTTGTTTGTTTAAACACCATTTTATTTAGGCCAAAAGGCGCTTAATTACCTATGCGACCACAATTGTTCGTTAACACGCACGGTCAGTTGCAATCAAGTGATTCAAACCATGCATATAACTTAACCTGCATTAATTGCAAAAAATATTCTTGTCCCGCCAGCACTCTACTTTTTAGTCCCAACCATCTGTGCGTGACGTACGTGAGTCGTGTACGGACGCACGTGACGAACATCTATGCGTATCAAGCACGTAATACGTGACTCGAGTATGTGACCGAGTCCTAGCAACCACCCAGAATGAGAAATTCAGACT
>KZ538209.1:15000-31231 GCA_000934665.2 Catajapyx aquilonaris | reverse complement strand
CCCCCCCCCGAAAAGGAACCGTTCATGTGGCATACTCATTGCCATCCCTACAGGCTTAGCTGGTGACACAACCTAAGAGAGAAAAGTCCTTAACCCTACTGCTGTCGCCTCCCACCCCTGAAAATAATCCTGGGCTGCAATAACGCTAAATGACAGTCCCGGTGTGCAATCCGGGGGCTCGTCTTTTCAGACAATGAGATGATTACACTCCTCGTCATGTCTGTCTCTAGAATCTTCTTCCCGGAGGATCAGCACCCGAGGGCACGATAGCCTATCTTGATCTCCCTCCACGCTATTTCTGTTTCTCTACAACACTGACTCGTTAAGGACGCGGACTTATAGCATACCCTATACTCTCCTACCCCACCCCCTGTACTCAACCTACCCTGCATAATTCCTTTTCCCCAAATGAGATAAAGTCTCCAAAAAGGAGCTTGGAGTTTCTGAATTTGTGCGGACAGAGATTCATTTGTGTAATTGTCATGGGACTCCAACCTACTTATTTTCAGAGCTTGTTTTGAATTTCAAATGAAATGGGAGCCGGATGTCAAATTAATGCGTCTTGTAGGAGATTTTGCAAGTGGGTATTTCCTCCGGATGTTTTCACCTAGTGTGTGATTNGGGGGGGGGGGGATGTTACCATCTGGTATTTTCGTCTGGAAAAAAAAATATTAGCCAAGGCACGATCTGGTCATTGGCAAAGGGTTGGAAAATTGCAGTGTCTGCGAACCATGACAAAGAAGCTTGATTGAACCTGCTTCAATTTCCTCGGAGGGTCAAAATGACCATTGTGATGGACTGAGGAGAAGCGCGGCAAAATTCCCCGTCTCAAAGGAAAAGCAACGAAGGGAATAGAAGTCAATCGCCCTATTTAAATTCCACGACGGCAAGACTATATGCGGGGATATCGAGACCCAAGGAAGTAGAGAGTATATACCGCCTTTTTTCCCCCCTCCTGAAGACTTCAAATTGCTATCAAAGAACTTGAAGGACATTCCTGCGTTGCACCCAAGAGGAAGTAGAAGTTGTCTACCAAAAACCTATCCAACAGTTTGGTAGAATGAAAAGTTTACGCCTCATTTTCAGTGTCATAAAACTCAGCAATATGATAACCCGAACAATAAGAATGTCTAAAAAGATAAATGTGTAGCTGAAACATAAAAAAAATCAGGATATCCATTTTTGTGATGCAACATATTCTCCTGACTGGTGTCGCAAAAAAATTAAGACATATTACACAGGAGATTTGATTCAATATTTATAGCCTAGATCAGCTTCGTGACTGAATGTGCATGGAAGTCGAAATAGTAGAGCTATAAAGTAGTTGGGTCCTACACAGATAGAAAAGGCGGAGGTCTCGTCCTCATTCATTTCGCCTACCGGACAAGCTGTCTGGCGGCAGCGACGCGATAAGGACGGAATTCTCCCTCAGGAAAGTGGATTTTCAGAGATTGCCTTCATTCCCTATTACGCCCCATTGCCGCCATAGGAGAGCGCGCCTTTATACGGCCTATTGCAGGCTGTTGCACAGGGGGGGCCTACATTGCTTTTCCTTGCTGCAGCATTTGCAGCCCTTTCTAATCCTTCGCTTCAATCCTTGAATTGCAGTCAGCTTAATGGGTCTCATTCGATGGGACATTTTGTACTTTTGCATAGTGTAAACGCAAATGAATTATTATTTTACAACATTAAGTACCTTGGAATATATTTCGGTTTGATTGGACATATCTATATCAATATCTATATTGTTTGTGGAAAATGAAACACGTATGTGTGGCACGTTTTATAGCCCTCCCCACATGGCATTCATTTGGTATGTCCACTGATAAAGTAGATCACGTGGGAAAACACAGTAAATTGGCCCTATACAATGTAGTTGCAAGGTACGTGCTACGTTTTGATGAATACCACAGTTTGTAATGTTCGGAATCCCTGGGTAGTATAATTATAGTAAACGCATGTCGGGGCAAGATCGATTGTTTTATTTTCTGTGGATATATTAAATTAACATATGGTAGGGAAACATTGTTGTATTGGCACAAATTAGGCAAATGCTACGATTATGTGCAAATATTCGCATGCAAATTTAGCTATTTTCTCCTCATTTCGTATGTCCTTTTTCAATATTTTAACAAGATGGCAAATTCGTACTAAAAATTCCTATGCACGTGCCGACCCATATTACTAATGGGTTATAACATTTCTCACATTTCTTATATATGTTCCTGTACAATACACTATCCCGCTGGATTCACAAGCAATTAGTGCAACATGTTGCTATGAATATTCACTTGCCCCAACCCAGGTTGAAAGGAATGACGAAGATTCTTAGGACGTCAGCGCCTGCTTGCTAGGCTTCCAGATGTACAAGAAAGATGCTTTGGTAGCCCTCCTGAGTCAGGATAAATGTTTCACGACCCACTTGAGACTCTCCGATGCGATGTCCTGATTTAACAGCACTACGAGGCCCTAGTTATACGATCTACATTACAACAGCACACCATAGTTCATATGCAGGGGACGTGATATAATTTTGAAATCGCTGTGTGAACAGCAAAAAAAAGCATGTGAAGAAAGTCTTAGCTCCAGATCGAATATGTGGGATATTGTTGTTAGTGTAAAACTACACCTTGCAGTGTTATCAAAAATGGGACTGATAATCTCAATATGTATTTTACAAATTCACTACATGGTAAACAAAATTGCTAATTGGTCCAAGAAATCATTAGATTGTATTTTCGAATCTTACAACGGTGGTTTATTATTGGCAATTTTTTTTAATGTTTAGATAGTAGATGGGGAGCATATGATATCTTTAATTATCTCCTTGCACATGTGCTACTTGTTTCATGTCTGTATTATCAGGACGTGCTAAGAATGCGATAGAAATAACAATAACTTATAGAAAATGCTTGGAAATGTGTGACTTGAAAACTTATTTAGAACCAAGTAAATCACCCCCTGATTCCACTATTATTTGGGGCGACTGTACATAACACCAGTAATGGTAGCCGCCAATAAAGTGTAAGTTTATAGCATAACACAAATTGTGCGTTTGTCGTTGAGTTGCCGCCGGACTTTCATTGCCATCTACCGTAACTTTCCCCAAACTCGATCAATCCTAAGCTTAGCGAGATCTACATCATCATGCTTGAAAGAACGGCTGGGTAATATTCCTTGGGACAAGAGCTGGATTGCTCTTACCAACAAAACTAATTTGTAATAATAAGCCTATAATTTAATGGGAAGAATGTGTTTTATTTGATCTGCCAAATCAATCTGCAATTTTAAAAGTAGAACCGATAGGATGGATCAGAGTATACTATAGTAGTACCTAGTTCGTATCCTTTACGGTTTGAATAGCTCTACCCGGAACTTGCCGAGGTAGATGAGCCTGAAAATAAATTTGCAGTTGATTTATTCGGGCTACACCAATTTTTTGGTTCAGGAGTGACACAAAGGGTACAAGGAAAAGTGAAGTGACATTCTCTCGCATTACAGCGTTGTTACTACTACCTGAAAAATGGTTATACCATCAATATTCAGTCCATATAATTTTGTTAAAACCATGTACTTTTGATGGCGTAGACATTGAGGTACTGGCCTGAGCTATACGTGCCCAAAAAGTATATTGCATTTTCATTTCACCCAACAAACAATCCTCTCAATTCCACCTATGTAACAAGTAGCCTACGCCTGAAGGTAAGAGCAAAAATGCGAGTCTGGGAATTGAGCCAACAAAAGGGGTGAGGCTGCAGAGTTAGCATTAGTTCCAGCATGGGAGATTGAGCTTATCTGAGCTCCAAGTCCTGGCCGCTGTTAAAAAGCAGTGGCAACGGTTATCCTTTGTAAAAAGACCTATAATTCTTCCCCAGATGGCTAAGAATGCGAGATGAGAAAACGTAGGGCCCAAAGCGAGACAGTCCTTTTTTCCCGGGGAGAAATTAATGGCACCCAGCTAAGCGCTTATATAGATTACACTCCCCCCTCCCCCCCCTTTCCCTCCCCCCTTCCCCCCCATCCACCCACTCCGACCCTCACCCGCATCCAGGGACCGGGATCCCGGAAAAGAAATGGAGCAAAATGTGCATAGCTGTCGACGGTGGAATGTCTGCCGAGTCAGGCACTTTGGAGAAGCCAAGGAATTAATGGAGGACCTTGTGATTTCTGCCATTTTTTTCTATCTCACCAACCCACCCTCCCACTCAGACTTGCTTACCATGTAGTAATTTGGAAAATATGCCTCTAAGCGCTTTTTTGTTTGAAGTTCTGAAAAAGTTTGATATGTCTGTGTCAAGCGAATTACTAAATCTATGGGATAAAGTTCTGTAGGCCTATTTCATCAGATCAAGTCATTTTTTTGTGTAAAATAATGTGGCTGATGGGCTTGTACAGTCAGCAGGTTTGTTAGAAAACTAAAGGATGATGGGGGAGAAATTGAGCTTTCTTGAGTCACGACATTAATAAATAATGAAAATAATTTTAATATCAGAAAACTCGATCACTATATGAGCTGAACTCTACTATACAATGATTTGTAGCCTAACATTTTCAATAAAATGCATTTCTTGGGCATATTAATTTTGTTACTTATATATTAGTTATACAGGGTGTTCCAAGTTCATGGGTCGTTTTATTCATCACTAATATCCCTCAAAGTATAGTTGATTTTGTGTGCCCCGATCCATGTGCCTCAGTATAGCTTACTAGCAGGAATATGGCACCTGCTGGATAGAGGCACAACAAGCAACAAAAAAAAAACAGCTTGATGCGAAATTTCCTGTAACTAAAAGTCCGCACGAACTTTGAGCACCCTGTATTAGTTATATGCATCTATAATGTCAAAATATCTCCTCTTTTAGGAAACGGAACATGAACCACATGCACCAATTCGTCCACGTTCCTCAACACCAGTAGACCAGCTTTAATCCTCATCTCTTCTGTAAAGCAGCCAAGTGTACCAATATGGTCTAAGCTGCGTTGGAGCCCTGAATAGTCCGGGTCTGGTGTAGCGTCACCGCACACCCTCCCAACGGGCGTGTTGAGAAAAACATGTAACATGAAAAGGTAGTGTGCGCTGCCCAGATTTTCAGGGGAAATGATTGGAGGTGGAAGGGGAGGTTTTGTTGTTGTCTGAGTGTGACCAGGGGCATGGAGGGGGTAGAGGACGCTTAGGTTGTAATTAGTCGGACGCTGTTTGGCCAACAATTCCTACCGGAGGCGTCCCAAGAGGAGGTCCGGATTGCCTGCTCCTCTTGTCCCCACTTCTTTCTCAGTGGGGTTGCCCATCGCGAACCACCATAATGTTCCACTTTTTTTTTTGGACTCTCTCTTTCTATCGTGGCTACTCCATTTTCCTCTCTGCTGGGGGTTGCTTCCTCCACTCCAATTTGAGCTCGTTCTGTGTTTTCGCTTGCCTTTGCTCGCATTTCCATTCAAAGTAATTGCTAGAGGGATGTCTATTGTGGACTATGTCTCATCTGAACGACCAAATGGGTAAATTCTCGGACGCGTTTTCACACCACTTTCAGAGCATTTCATAACATTTTCAGCATTTAAATCAAGCTGTTAATCAGATGGGTTTTTTTAAAATTTTGAGAGTGATGTATAGCTTATATATATTCTGACGGCAGAAGAAACAATGCGGATAGTTATAAAGTTGATGAAAAAATAAGTGATGGAAATGGTCTGAAATAAGTGATGGAAATGGTCTGAAATTAGTGTGCAAACTAAATTACGTTGCATTAATTGTAAATACTTGCTGTTGAGGGCTGTCAAGGGAGGGGAGAAAGAGGATGGTTGAAAAAGTGCTTGCAACAGGGCACTGGACAGTTATAAGCTGCTTAGGAGTCGTGTGTAATTCCGAGGCAAACATATAGTTTAAATCTCATCAAAGCTGTGTCATATATAGGCCTGAAGCATTATTTCAAAATGTTAGTGAAGCAATTCACAAGGCTGTCGTTGTACCACGTTCCTCATTATTTTTCATACGAAATTTTGTACTAAAAATTAAAGTGTAGACGTACACGTTAATTTTTTAGTCCAAAATTTTGTATGAAATTGCAGTAAACAGTACCTGTACTGTTTACTGCAAAAATGCACCTGTGGAATTTGGGAAATTTGTTTTTGATATATATTTGATATATAAAAATTTGTTTTTGATATAATATTTGATATATAAAAATTTGTTTTTGATATAATTATATTTGATACATGTAAATTTGTTTTTGATAATTTATAATTATTTTGTTGAATGTCATCTAGTTATGTGTGTTAATTTGACTTTGGTCTCCTGAATAGCTGACTACCCCGACGACTACCCACTGTAATAGTGAAATGTCGTGACGGCTTGTTTATATACGTTTGTTTTTGAAATCCACATACAAGGTGTTCCAGATTCGTGGGTCTCTTTTGGATAACTGTTATCGCCCAACAGCAGTTATTTTTGTAGCTTATTGTGCCCCTAACCATGTGCTCCATTCTATAGCACCTGCTATATTCGACCCCCAGTGGGTGGAATGTTGCAGCAGTTATAGAATGGGGCACATGGCTAGGGGCACAACAAGCTACAAAAGGAACTGCTATCGGTCAATAGCAGTTATCCAAAAGTGACCCACGAATCTGGAACATCCTGACATGTTCTTTACTTTCTAAGATAGTATTGAGCTGTTTGTGAGAAATAGCGACTCAGTGATATATTACACTACTTCGAGAGCAAGGACCTCTTATCGATTATAATATAGCATAAAAATGATGTAATATTTGTTACGGGTGGTGACATGCAAAAGTATTAACCTTCTATCGGAAAATTTGTTTTCCGAGTTTTGCGAAAGTTTTTTGGCACATGTTCAAAAATTGGAACGGCGACATTAATTGCCTTTCTCTTTACACCAAGAATGCGTGTAGTAGGCCTAGAGATATGTTACTTTCAAATTTAATGCAATTTATTAATAGTGATTATATTGTGTATTTTTAACATAATCCTTTGGATCTGTAGCAACAACTGACATTTAGCCATAAAGCAGTGTTTATATGCCTTTTTACATTAGTTTTTTATTAAATTATATCACTGTTTAACATCATGACATTCTTCCACCTCCCCGTAGCGTTCCTTTAGATTCACTTCTGGCACCACCATAACGTCCCCTCCAAAAAAGTTTCCATGTAACATCCCAAATGTGTGCTTGGTTGGTGTGCGTATGTTATGGGCTGCGAGAGTAGTGGTCGTGCCCCTCCTCCTCCACGTGGCAGGGATTTCCCCCTTTTCAGAGGAAAATGGATGCCTGGCATGGATCCAGTGCTTCTTCTCAAATAAATGGTTGAGAGAGATGCGGAGAAAGCAAACCGAGGGGAATTTGCAGCAGTCTCCCGGAAAAGGGGGTGGGATTTTTTTTACCCCCCACCTCCCTCTTCCCCCTCCCTCCCCTCCATCCCTCACTACGTATACGTGGTGTAGCTACATATTTATGGCCCATGCAATTTATGTAGCTGCTTCTGATGCTGAGTACTCCATGCAAATCGGAGGCGCCGATAAACACGCCTCTGTGCCCTGAGAAACACGACGAGGAAAGGTAGATGCGTTCATAAGCCGCATGGGAATTGCCCTGGCGTTTGATTTTGAAAGCTGCTCTGATTTCTGTGGGGAAAACTAAGATATTCATCAAGATGTCTCTCTTTTTTTCATAGGGTGGGGGAATATGGAAGGGGGATTCCATTTGGGTATATTAGTGAACCTGCCTGTATAATGTAAGCTTACCAAGTGCGTCAATTGCTAATAACACACTGCGAATCTGGATACTCTATAGTAGGGCCTACCTATTAGCAAGTAGTGCATCAGCAAAGATTATTCATTAAATCCAAAATTATGAGTGATTTTCTATGATGAGGAAATTCATAAGCATCTGGTAATGGCGGTAGGTATTGGAAGAGCTGCACTAATTACATCCTTCCAAAGATGGATAAGCAGATCATCGAAAGTCTTCAGTGAGGTAATCATTACGGTTGAAAAGCCTTTAAGGCAGAGATGATTGGCGGAGGAGAAGATAGGACGGGGGCGTCCCCCCAATTTTGTTTACACTCATGTGGAAACATGCTCTTATAAGAGCGCTATTTGCTGAACTTCCTTTCAATTACATAATCTTATGCACCAGTATAATGTTAATGTAAAATCGATCAAAAATTTGACTTCTCTTGAAAACAAGCATAACCCCTTACTTTCATAAAAAAGTTCATGTAAATCAATCGAATTTTTTCATCAACTAAAACACCAAATCCAGCGACCCATGGTACTCCCCTAGTAACCCATGCGAAACACTTCCCTTTAGTATCCTACCTATACATAGAAGGAAAAGCGCGCAAATAGAATTAGGAGCAAGTTTTGCGTCGTTAAGCGATCGCAGCGACTTAGCGGCGTAACCGAATGGCTCTCTCTTTTCCCGGATCCCAACTTGTTAGGATACTCTTTATTGCTCCAATTGGTCAGTGGGATCTGGCTTTATTGTCCAGCTTTTGGGCGACGGCGGACTCCGACTATGCCACTAGGCCATTAGGAGCCATTCTGGTCGCGACGTGACCCAGCAGGAGTCAGGGACCACACTCTCTTGTGTTTGGGCCCCTGCCTTCCCCATCCCCCCCCCNACCCCCCCCCCCCCCCCCCCCCCCCAACTACCACTAACACAGGAGGGTGCTTGTTGTGACTTTTTCTGCTTGCTTTCCTGCCGTTGTGAGCGTGCAGTAAATGTACTAATGTGTTGGTCCACATCAGAAATGGGCCCTAATTGGGGACTGGTTGACAGAGCTCCATGGTGGAGTCAAATCGGCTCGAGCGGCCTGCGATTATCATGCGCATAAATATGGGGAGCAATTTGGCATAAAAATGGCGACATCATGGTGATTATGCACCTGTGGGAGGTTTATGACACTATTCCTATCTTGTCTAGCAATGCGCGGTGAACTGATGGGCCTCTAATGGGATGGCCGATATGTAAGGTTGCAGTATCTTCAGAAATGCAAGAGCAGGGTGTTCATATTATTGGACAAGAAATAGTTATTTTTCAAATTGAAATGTTCATTATAATTATGTAACCTATAGAAAGACAAGAGATTTTGGTACAATCTGATACGGTATTTGATACGATATTGTTAATAACATGCATTGTGATGAAGGAGAAAATATGAGAAATCATATTTCCCAGCCAAAGTGTGACAGTGACACCAACCTATCAGATCAGCTCAGTACATTTTCCTATACTTGCACAACATACACAATGCTTGTCAAGTATTTGTCGCTCTGGGGTGAAGTGACCATTTAATTATGCTCGCGGGAAGTCTGATGATCACTACTTGGTGCCCTTGTTGTGTACTTTACCCCCCCCCCCCCACCCCCTCTACAGAAATCATCCAATGCGCTGTAGAGTGGTGCAGGAAGGGGCGTGAAATAAAACGATCCTGTGGAATAGCCATCCGAAACTTGACCAATGTGTCAATATTGTCTACAGAACATATCACTCGTAAACACCACCTCGTTGGAGGATACAAATCCCTGACGGTTCCGATCCGTTCATTTTATTATGCAACTACTGTAATGTCCATTGACATTTTCCGACTGAAGCAAAATTTTGCATTAATTAGGACACTTATTATTATTATTATTATTATTATTATTATTATTATTATTATTATTATTATTATTATTATTATAGGGTCAATATCATTACTGAGGTCGACTGCAGAGCGATTAAGCTTGCACATTATCGCACATAGCATTTTGTTTCACACCTCGGTAAGTGAGGCACCGTATAATTTGCTTTATGTGTGCACAATAATGGGATGCAATGGTGCTGATGGCTGAGTGTACCTTTTGGCTTATAGTGATAATAATTATAAATAATTCGGTTCTGTGAATATATAGCTATTTGGCTTAGAGCTTTATGTTGATGCATTATTTTCTCCAAATAAAACAAACAAAAAAAATCGTAATCGCATTTCTGGATTGCGTCTTTCACAATTTGAATAAGGAAGACAATACACTAATCACCCTCTGCTCCACCTGCTCGTTCATGAATATTAATTGGTGTGAGGTGGCAGATGAGATGATTTCCAGGATTTATCCCCACCCACGAACGTGACACGTATAGGGCCGAATCTGGTTAGGCAAGAAATAAGATGTGGGAATTAGTCAGACTGATGAGATCGAAATTAGGCGGATCTCTCTGAGAGATGGAAACGTGAGAGTGGAACTTTCGGGGGATGCTGGGAAATAGTAAAGAGGACCATCCATCACAACACTTTTTTTTCCTCTCTCTCTCACTTTCATTTGACACGGAGGCCAGTGCTGTATCGCTAGAAATGAGACACCCTTTTTTATCACTAGAACTTTTATGAGAATTCCTTCTGGAAAACTTTTCCAATTAAACCAGCTGCACTCGCTTCTTAACTCGTCAGAATAAAATTCTGGTCCTTTTCGTGCGTCCTACTTTAAATAAACATTTGTACATGGATTTTCAGTCTTTTTTTTTCCTCTTTTTTGAAATTTAGTTCCAGCCAGTAGGATGATATCACATCATCAGTTTTATTCACTAGTCGACTAGTGTATAGAGACTGTAATATACCAAAGACTATTATTGACATGGTTGATTTTGTAGTGACTCACGATAATTTGAATGTAAGTTAGTCCTAATAATGTTATAAGAAAAGTGAAACTCAGTTTTTGTCTCATTAGATGCCCAACTAATGAGCTAATAGAGAAAACTTGATAAAATATTGGAAAAAAGGAAAACACTGTGTGTTACCCTTAATATGCCGTATAGTTAATTATTAATTTTTCAGCACTAAGTTGCTCACTAATGAAGCAGTTACAATTCAAAAGTTACTTTGTGGCTTCAAAATCACTGCTAATCAGATGGAACATACAAAGTGGGAGGATCTAGCCTGAAAAAAGAGGTTGGTGTGAAGTGGATGATGTTCCAACATTGGCCACAGGTACGGTACCTCTGGGTCAAAATGGGTCGCTGGCGATGTCTCAACTACAGATATTTATTTCAATTCAGGGCCTGAATGAACCTAATAAAATAAGCTAATTAGCACTCACAAGTAGCAGTGACGCTATCGGTAACTTGCTGAGGCAGGGCAACTGAGGAGAGATGAGGAAACATCCATCTATTCTTCCGTGCATAATTAAATAAAGTCAATGAATTAAGATGTGGAATCGTAATTACTAATTATACTCAAACTGTCATTTGTGCATCGCACATACGAGGGGAAATCAGCTTTTTAGAGAAAATGTGAGGATAAAATAATTATTGTGTTGACATACCGAATGTGAAAGTGGGGATCCTGGCAGATAGACCTGAGGTAGATTATTTCGTAATGTTATTACTGTAAATCACGCATTTGAGACAAGAAACCACATTTTAAGCTCAATCAAAAGACAATTATTATCCCGCTTCGGTTGGGCCGAGTCATGTGAATGACCTTGTAGCAGTTCTTATGGGCTTTGACCCTAGGCTTCTGCGGATTGATACACATGACCTCTTACCGACTTTGTGGTAATAATTAGCGATCATTGTGCTATCATCAATAAATTATTTGATTTGATTATTTGATGGACGAATAGTCCAATAGAATACTTCCATCATTTTCTTAGTCAAAAGAAGATGCATAATCAAGTATTAAAATGAATTACAATTTGTTTAATACGCGTATGGATGCCGTCGGTGTTTGAATTTTTGTCATTCAGATAACACTACTTGTTTGTTATTCTTGTTACATTCCACTTGTTATGCATTTCTGATATAAGATATACGGTACCTTTGCTTCTCCAGACGGGAGGCTAGCCTGATGAGATAAGGAAAAGCAGTAAAGTCAGGGTATATAGTGTGCACGTGATTCCAAGTCAAAGCAACTAGACACAAAATCTGGCTTGACCTGAATCCATGTCCTGTCCCAGATTTTTTTTTTTTTTTTTTTTGTGAACACCGCCGACTTAACATGGCCGAACTCTCCTCTCAAGGTTCCTTACAGTCAAGTTGGTTAGCTAAAATTTTAGTGGTTTTATTACCATATCATGTGATGTAGGCCTAACCTGCATATTTAAAATTACACTATAATGAGAGTCCTGTTCAAGCAGCGTGAGATTATTTTAAGAGAGGTATTTCAATCACAGTCACAGCCTGTATAGTAGTTAGAAAATATTAACAGGCGTGTTAGGACAAATGTACGTAGTTGAACTTTAAAAACCTTTACTTTATATCCTTCAGTAATAATGCCAGAGCGCATATAAATTACTGGACTGATTGGAAGCAATTTAGCCCAATTTGCATATTGTTTACTTTGATGGTAAATTATATTTTGTGTCATATGAATTTGCATTTGGAAAATAAGAGCGAATTTGTCGGTCGACATGGCTATAAACCATGGTTAATAGGCTCACAAATATTTATATTAGTGTTAATTTAATTTTATTTATACCGGTACAGTGTTGGACATTAATCGCATCATACTGCTAGCGATATTTTCCGATGCGGCAAACGTGCAAATTGAAGTGTAGCGTTGCGAGCCGTGCAAGAAAGAAATGGTAGGCCTTTGGTGACGTCACCGGCTGGGGACAAGCCTTTTTTTCCATTGCCCCCCAGCCGGTGACGTCACCCAAGGCCTACCTCTTCTGATTCGCACGGATCGCACTCTATCACTTCGATTTACACGTCTGCCGCATAGAAAAATGCCGCTAGCAGTAAGACTCGATTAATGTCCAACACTGTACATGTTTATAAAATACACTCCTCCCTTAATTTGCTGTTAATAAAAGGAGTAAATATTCACGAAAAACTTCTAGTCCTGGCAGGTAGGTGCACTGGATTCTTTTTCTCTAACCACTTCATGAAAATGTGCTAGACAGCTAGAGTGTAGGTTGAGTATAGTTTTGTAACCCACGTAAATACTCCGCCATAAAATTTCGCAAAATATTTCCATGATAGCTGACTGCATCCATGATACGAGCAGGTGAGAGGACTGGCCTGGGATTTTTGGGGATTCAGTTTAATTTTAAAATTTACCTTAAAGCCAGAAATAGTAGTTTATAACTATTCTAATTTCTGTCACACAGCTGCCGAGTGCCGGAAAGTAACCAAGTGGAAAGATACTTATGGCAGCTAGTGGGAGCCATTCCTGAAACATGCTCGCCTACATGCGAGATTTTGTAGCACCTGTTCTCACTCTCTGGAGAAAATGTTTAAAAGAGCCCTCCTGCGCTGTTATGAACGTGGATTTCCGTCATATTAATTATAGTGTCAAGTGGTTGTTCACTCTATATTGTTATAATATTTCACGCACACATGAGACGTAACGACGAAAGTTTTGTATAATGTCCTGTAGCTGTAAGAGCCTGACGTATTCAGAAGCTACCATATTTTGTGTTTATTTTTCATAATATTTGGAAACTATTAAAATATTTTAAAATCGTATTCCTGACAATCTAATATATACCTGTGTCGTTTGGTAGTAGGCCCTATTTAAAACGACAAACTTAAGCATATGCTAATCACCCATAGCATGTAGTCAGCAACATATTTACAGACTATAACGTGTATAGTTGGTGGATTCTACAACAGAGCGAGTGACAGGACAGAAAAAACCGTATTTTGATTGTATACTGTATACTGTAGCATAAAACCTGGAAGCCAATAACTAGCTTTGTAAAATCAGAATTCATTAGGCTGTAGTTTACATCGCAGTGGGTCATAATCTTCACTTGAGTGCCATTTTATGAGAAATGGCCCGAATTAAGTGTAACTGGAAATGTGTCGAAAGAAACTGTCAACTTGATCCATAAAAGAAGAGCTAAATTACTGTACAGTTTATGAGACTACCTCTGTGATATAATTTGCTGTAAAAATCAATGCCTCATCACATTTTATCTTTAGAAATCAACGACTATAATGATGGCGAGCTATATTTAAGTTCCCTCTTTGCTCTTATTATTCTGCTGTAAGGTATCAGTTACAGGTCCGGGCATAGGTGCTGTAGAGAGCAATAGCGATCATTAAATTGATCAGATCCTCCTCATTACCATCCATATAGACCCAATCTAAAAATACACCAAAAATAATGACCTTATCCATAATATTTCCGCTTAGCTTCACATGGCAATGACACATATTTCCAGCCCTAGTTTTAATTGCCTAGCGAAATGGAGCAAGAGGCCAGTGATTCCCACCATGTTATTGTCAGATGATTACCAACTGAGAGGATTTGCCTCCACGCTATAACAAAAACATTTTCTTGGTCTCCAAGGTGCCGTCTTCTAATCATCAAAATGTATTATACTCCTACAAAAGGCCTAGGCTGACATTGATTACAGGCTTTCTAACTGTGACAACCGCTGCAGTCCACTATTGTAGTGCGTGTACGACTATTGTGAACATGACAGCCTAGGGCAAATAGGAAACGGACAAAGGGAGTCGGTGTAAAGCCTCCCACGTAAATGTGACGTATTGTTTCGCCAGGCGTCGTAGAGGTTATATGGTGTGGATGAGAGGCTTCTGTGAGCAACACTCTCTTCCGGCTCATATAATCGCCAATATGAACCGCTGGGCACCATGGAAACGGAGCTAGGGAGGGGGGGGGGGGATCCCTACTGTTGGAAATATGACAGGAACCTTGTCTTGGTTATATCCAGAGACAAGGGTGAAACTGTGCAGATCCGGACTTAACATGTATTGCAATCAGACCTTTCATGATTGGGTCGGAGGGTCGATTTTTTTTGGAGTCTATATGTTTTCAGCTCGTGGTAACAGGAGCTGATTGCAATCGTGGAGATTGAACGGTTGCTAGGGATATCGACAACTATATTGTCCGGCCATGGCAGGGAGATAACTTGGAGTTATATTGTGCCTGCAACCTCTCTTTACGTTGCTGCCAGCTGCACCTGGCACTTGGCTGGGTTCTTTTCCCAATTGCAATCGACGATTTTTATCCGACAAGCTTGTTTGCATACCATGCATTGCGATGCATTCGACGTTCGTGATCTGCTCTATTTGTACCGATGACACTGGAACGGTCTGTATTCAATGTGCGTGTGTACAGCTTCGGGCATATGACGTCGACACTGCACAGTGTTGGACATTAATCGCGTCATACTGCTTGCGACATTTTCTGATGCGGCAGACGTGCAAATCGAAGTGAGCCGTGCGAGTAAGAAGAGGTAGGCCTTGAGTGACGTCACCGGCTGGGGATGCAATTGAGAAAAGGCTTGTCCCCCAGCCAGTGACGTCACCCAAAGGCTACCATTTCTTACTCGCACGGCTCGCACACGATTTGCACGTCTGCCGCTACGGAAAATGTCGCTACCAGTATGACGGAATTAATGTCCAAGCCTGTTTGTTGCCTATACTTCACGATAAACCTGATTAAGCCATTCGGCCATGTAACTTTCACTGCAAGAAAAACAATTTGCTTGAATAGCCTCCTAATGATTAATTTTGTTCCGTTTATAGTGAAGAGTGCTATAGAAAAGGGACGGAGAAAGAGAAAGCTGTTTTCGACACGCGTAAAAGACGCCAATAGGGAAAGAATCCCCACAAGCCGCGTCGAAACAGATGACTTGTAACGGGGATGTCCTTATGAGAGTCGCGAAAGGGAAAGAGAGGCCCATAAAGTGGGCAATGAGCCATGAAAGCTGGTGCGGATTGGCCCAGTCTAGAAATGCCAAACATAGTCAAACCCGGACCAATGAGGGCAAACTTTGTTCCAAAAGCGCATAGCAAACACATTTCCCCATTCCCTAGAAAAACTTCGTTCTACGTTCTCTTTTTTTCTATCGTACTTTTACGGCCCTTTCCCATAAGTGTTTGGGGACCCTTTATTGGTTTCCAACGCTACTGTACGCTTCCCCCCCCCCCCCAGTCTAGGCATACTCATTTCCAATTTCCTCCATTTTTATTCCGCTTTTCAGCTCACATGCACCTCTAAAATAATGTTCTTAACTATATGTGTGCATATTTAAAGTGTAGTCACCTGACGCTAGTTTTTCGAGTGCAAGATGACTTCAAAGAGAAAAATAATGTCCCCCTCTCTCTTCTTTCCTCTAATTTCTCTCTCCCTCTCCCCTGCTGCCTACCCTCTTATGGCTGAAAGCACAGTGTTATTTCATTATGAACGGGTCGTACTCTTCATGCACGCTTGCCTGTGTAGTCTCCTCTTCATGTGAAAAGCGGTAGGTTCCATCCACTTTGCT
>KZ538209.1:0-12500 GCA_000934665.2 Catajapyx aquilonaris | reverse complement strand
AGTCCACAAAATGGCTGTTTGCGTAGGGGTGGACTGGAGTGCAGTATGTGTGTGTGGTTAATAAAATATGGGGGTTGCATGTTGTGGTTAAAACTGGACTGATCTACAGATAGCCTGAGGGATAATTATATTCATTGTGGGTAGTGAATCATCCGATGCAATCCCGCTTGGTGTCGACAGCACGTACCTACAGTTGCGGTGTACGTACTTAGTTAACATGGACCATGGTATGACAGTGTGCAACAAAATATTACACTGTGTTACCTGATGCGAATATTAAATTGTGCAGTACTCCTGTGGTTTTCTATACCTGCTGTGGATAGTTATTACAGTGACGATAGTGAATCGGTGCAGACTTTTACAAAAAGTGCTCCTATGACGTCATGACTTAATATTTCATATTCATGTACAGAAAGGTTCACTCTTTCAAACAATGGTCAATGATTTTTTGACATTATTAACATAGCCTACCATTAATAAGTACTGTACATTGCACTCTATTGCTGCATTTTTACGATGTCGTTGTGTTAATGCCACCTAACTATTAATCAATGTCGCATTATTTAAATATGCATTATTTAACTTTCCTCTTGCGTTATTCATATTTTGAAATTCCTCAAGCAGGTGGTCCTGCCCTATCTTTTTTAAAATGCAAGTGTTCTAAACCGTGGGATTAAGGAACCATTCTGGATAAGAAAGTCCTCCGCCACTCTCAAGGATAATGTCGTCTAATGAGGCCAGGGCCCTTCTTAGTTTGGCTATAAACTTATAGACACGTCTGAGAGTAGAGAAAGCCAAAGATAGGCAATTTAACGATTTGCTCGATGATGTTAGTGTCGACACACTTACAGACCCAGAAGGATCAATAAATGCCTATCGACATGTGTACGTATTAATGTATACATCTAGAGTATACGTTTGATTGTGTCATATATTATGACAGAACATAGGGCTCACTCGCGTGAAATAGCAAGTATGAAGAGTGAAAATCACTCTTCCCTTATTTTCGCTTTTGCCGACATTATTGGTGTCGGTGCTACTGCGCTAAGTGGAGTAATTATGATACTCTTGTTCCCTTTTACTACTGTGGAGAGATGCATTTTTTAGTGAGGCACAGCCACTTTGGTCCTGAAAGCATGCTGTGGAGAAATTCGAACACAACTTGGACAGCTCCATTTGGGCTCTGTAATGCGCTCAGTAATGTTCAGAAGAGTCAGCTGTACACGCATGGTATGGTGAACTTTGCACTGTACATTTATTAATATTCATGTTGATCCCGTTGTATGCATAGTTGGACGGGCTTTTCAAGAGTGTGGGTGTGATTACGAGAACTATAATTTTTTTGTTTTTTGCGTTTTGCATAAGTGTCATTTGTGGCATACATTATTGGACATCAGAAAAATCAGGGGTTACAATACCTTGAAATTGAAGTGGATTGTTTGACACGAGTCTTATTTCCAATCTATAGTTTGATGATTTTGTGCTTAGAAGCCAGCGTAGCTCGCGAGGTTCATATTGTTTTCCATCATATCGCTATTGATTAACCTAATTTTTTCGAAATCAGCTAGAAGCTTTTTGGTATCCTGTTTGTAGCCTTTTCTCCATGGAACCCCAAATCAGTTTAATTCACGTTGTATTTCGTAATGTCAAAATTGGATTATTATTCTTACTTTTGCAAATGGCTGTGTTGTGCGGTTACCTGCAATTAAGGAGATGACAACAAAATGTGTCGATAGTTACTAATTTTTACCTGTCACATGCTGCCTCTGCCGCGTTGACCGATGATGGACACTATCAACATTATGTGTATGTACCCGGGGTTTCTCTGCCCAAGTCGACAATCCGAATGAGGAAAAGTTGATGTCACTCCTGATGCCAAAACTACATGAAAAATATATTTGCGCATGATTCTATGACTTACCAACCTGGAAAAAAACATCGCTCACAGCTGATAGGCCTGATCTCATATTGAACTAATATCTTATTGATGACAAGTTATTGAAACCGGAATCTGTTGGATTTATTATCAAGACCCATCTGAGGCAGGCTTGTAGTAATAACATGTTGTAAAAAAAAACTAGCCAAAATTTACAACCTCCAACTATAATATTAAAACATCACCTAACCGTGACTGAATCCCCATCAAGCAGCGGTGAACCAGCAAGTAATATACGCCATAATATATTGATTATATTTAGTGAATGAATACACCGTGAAGTTTGAGTAATGCGAAATTTGTGTCCTTGCAATCCCCAACCATTTTGGCTCAGTGGCGTTAAGCAGAGTAGCCAGATGCGACCTATTTTCCAGTTCGGTGGGCTTGAACTCAGACGAAGAGGAATTAACGTCCTAAGTGATTCACTTGGAAGTAGCTACAGAGTTGAGACAGCCCAAAGCCCTTAGGAGAGTTTGCACTTGTCCAATACTTGGCAGCAGCTTAGGAAGCGAGGATTCCCAACTCCCAACCCTAACAGGAATGCTTTTAATCTCAGTTTACCTTCCTTGGAGTTTGTGTCATTCTGAAGCAGCAACTAAACTACTCCTTTTCGGNGGGGGGGGGGGGGGTCTCTCGCAGTAGGATGAGAGCGGAACTGCCTTTTGGGACTACACTAGGGAGAGAGACTTTTCTTTCCTTCTTACCCTGCCACTTCCATACCACCTTTTTTTTAAGCAAAAATCTTTGGAATAAGGAGGTTGGGTGCTAAGTTAGCATTGTTCTAAGGACCCTGACGTCGACAACCATCCGGGTTTGTAGCAGTTATTAATGGATTAATTTTCTTGCTATGCCAGCACAAAAGATGAAGGAAACCACTCATTAACAGGTGGAAGGAACAAAAAAGAGGAGGGGGAGGAGGAGGAGAAGGAAGCTGAGGAGGAGTGGAGGAAGAGGTGAGGGTGGAAAATTGCAGCCGTTCATCAAAGCCTCTCTGCAATGCGGCTAAGCTCACCAAAATTTCCTTCCCATCATTCTCTTACTCTCTAATAAATTTCACCTTGGAGATTAGACCGAAGGTGCTTGTGGTTCGAAACAACAAAAATTGCCAAATTGTCGTAATTATTCACTTTGCTAATAAAGGTCCCTCCGTTAATTACATTCTTTGTTCATCCCACATTCTGCATTAACACAAACCTATTATTATTATTATTATTATTATTATTATTATTATTATTATTATTATTATTATTATTATTATTATTATGTACGTTGAGGAATAGGTATTACATTTTTGAAAATGGTGGATCTAACTCCTTGGCCTTTGACTAGAGCTCTAAAAGGATGCTAATATAATGCATAGCGAGGCTGGGCGAGGTAATGCGACGCTCGGGGTCATCTAATTTCTCGCATGCCAACATTGGCCACTCCACCCACTCACCTCGAGGCAAGTGGGATTTACTAGGCCGAGAAATAGGATCATCAAGTAGGATCCTCCCAGCCACCCACACCTAAGGGCAACAATGCAGCCACTGGTTGTTGATGAGGAACGAATATTACGCTGTAAATATATCGTCAAACGCTGCTTCTGCGCCTGAAAAACGGGTCGCATATTCCAGGCTTAAAAGACTGGAGGCTAAGCAAGGTGTTTTGTTGTAAATTATGCGTTTTTTAAAAATACACTGATCTATTTTATTCAATGCGTATATGAGAATCTATAGAGGAAATAACTGTTATACATTAATCTTCCTGCAGTGCGCTTTTCTATGAGATAGTTGATCAAATACTAGCTCAAATTCGCAAAAGCGGAAGCAAACATGACAACTAGGCTAAACTGAGAGCAATAATGGAAACAGGTCAACACCTCGCTCCTGGATCATGTTCCACTTTGGTACAGGACGCTTGCGCCAGGGGGCAGATATGATGAATGTCAGTACTGAAATTCAGGTTACTAACGGCATGGCTGAAGTGCTGATCACATCGGTCCGTTATGAGTCAAGACTTGAACCTGATGAGTGCATTGCTCGTGGTGTAAGTAAATATCCAGCACCCTGTGCCAAGCCGGACCTTTCCCACACAACCCGATTTATCTCCCCAGGCCTGAATGGATGCTAAATGTGAACAGGGTGGAGCACCAGACTGGCTTGACACAGGATGAAATTTTGGGATGAAAACGGAAGATCAATGTTACTTTTTCGGTCAAATTCTAGCATGCTGATAGTTATTCTTCAGGCTAGTTAACATGAAGCGGATGGGTTGGAGAAGAGGTTGGCAGGCCGATGAAGAGGCGAGTGCCCTATGATGAGGTTGTGGATAGTTAGATTCAAATCGAAAAAGAGACCAGAAAATAAAAATAATTTGGTTTTGGTCCTATAGCAATCAAAAGTTTCCTTAACTCCATAGTTATGTGTTATTATGAATGGCTATTATTATCAAAAGAAGGAGCCATTGCCAATCGGAAGTTTATGAGCGGAAACACTATTAGCATCTAATATTTTTGATACTATTAGGAGTAACTGTTAAAAATAAGCAGCTTATAGTGCACAAAACTCTATAACTGAAACGGACACTTTAATTGGAAAACTCTGCACACACGAAGTACCGGTAACCCTGTATACACATAGGCTCAGTAGTATATAGACCAGGGTTTTTCTAAAAGTTAGGCGTTACGTTGCTTGAAATCGTCCGAATCCTACACCAAAGTAGGTCGAAAAGTCCTCAGAAAACTTGGTTGACAAACGACGTTTTTCAGGAGCAACACTAGAGCCATTCCTAGTTTGATTACTTGGTCATATGACCCATTGGTGAGCAACTGAGCATGGAACCAAAACCTGCAATTTACGACGGCATTTTCCAGCAAAGTTTTAGAGGACTTCTCGGTCCTGAAAGGTTCTCAGATACCACAGTTTCAAGGATCACATGAAATGTTATAGGAACACCTCCAGAGGTCTGCTGGCATTCACTTCCACAAACTTTTGCAAGTCCATTACGTTCAGGCATATGTCTATGATGTAAGATTGTGTGCGAATTATTATTATTATTATTATTATTATTATTATTATTATTATTATTATTATTATTATTATTATTATTATTATTATTATTAAGGGCTTGTTGCTAGCAAAAGGACTTTTGATCTTATTTCCAAGCCTAGGCTATAAGAGAGGCCCGGGGATGCATGTTTCGTCTGTTGGGACATTATCGACCAATCGAATACTCTAATCCCAGTCATGCAATGTTGCCCTTTTACTTACGCACTAGCAAATGAGGCAGCAGCAGGGAAATATCAGTTCTGAACCGTTGTTCGTGGTCAGCTGACTACATTAAGAGTGGGTATAGAGGGAGGGGAAAAAAATGGTACCTCGTCAGGGTGACATATGAAAAGCGCTCTCTATCGGGGACAGAAACGAGGCTCACAATGAGGCCTGTTAAATGGCACAAATTTGTTGCGTCGTTACGAGAACGACCCTTCACATTCATCTTCAGAGTTAATTTTGACGTACGGCGATCAGGACATCGCTCGTCAGCCCACGGTCGTTTCCAGGGTCATAATTCGGATTTGAGAGAGGGAAACAGAGCAGGTTTCAGCTCCAAATCGACACAATCCTATCCCACCCTTCAGCTTTTCAACCCCCAAAAAAATCACAATTGGTGTGTACCAATATATTGTTGGATCGTTGTTCTGAATGAGCATTTCACGTTCAAGCTGTCCCTATTTATTTTTGCTGCCGGCCTGACGCGATGTTAAACAGCATGAAGTGTTTACCTATCAGGCACATAAATAAACCCTTTATTGCATCGTTCTATGCCATGTTGTTTTATCTAAATGCACGTGCGGCATAAATCAATACACTTGTATTCATTTCCTAGCGAGAGTCATGCAAGAGCATGCATAATTTTGCAACTTGTTACACCCTGTCACTTGTTTGGATGCCTGCTGATAAACGGGCATTGAACTGTGATTGCCACGTCCAGCCTCCCCACCCCTACCCAAGCCCACAGAATTGAAAATAATAAATTGCACCGGATTTCAAACTGTCCCAAGTTGTGTCAATGTGCCAACTTTACCTACGTCCAAATATTTCAAATTAACTCTGAATTAAATGTTGAATCTAATTTCTGGCTCCCATCCAGGTAGGAAAGTTGTGCCATCTCCTGGCAGCCTTTCAGAATAATTTTGGCTGAGTTTAAGCCCTGAATAGTTAACTGTTCGTAGTTATTATGCACAGCCACAGTCATCACCATGCAACAGATACATTCCATTGGTCTGGACCGGAGGCAACAAGATGGTGGGTTTCTTATACCACTAGGATTTCCATATGAGTCAGGTTGGAAAAGGGGAATAAATCTGGTATTTTAGCCAGTGAAAAGCCGGCCTTTGTGCATAGGACGTGTGTGTGTTGGTAGGGGGTTGTAGGGTGGATGGGGAAAAAGGCTGGGATGCCAGGATTTTGGGCGCTGGATCGATGCAGGCAAAAGGATTTGCAGCCTCAAGCCCCAAGCTACCTCAGCATGTGGGCCGCATCCCACGGGAATGAGTCTACCCCTGCCTGCATCAGTTTACGTTTTTCATACAATAGTGATGCTAGTGCTTGGGCGCAATGTTCCTTATTTTTATTGTAGTTTGTTGCTACATTTTCATAGCGATTGAGGGGGGTCCAAAAAAATAGCTGTGATTTAGTTGGTAGCAGGCAGGCACCTCACCCCCAACATATTGATCCTACCCCATCTCAGCATCCTTGCCTGCAGGCCATCACTGCCAACCTCATCCCCTAGTATTTCCACCAAAACTAGTAGTAGGTTAAATGCTCGAGGTTCATCCAAAATTCAAACATGGCCGCCAGTTGAGGTGGGTGCGAGTTGGCCACCTCATTAAAGCCAAGATGTCAACACCAGACACTGAAATAATGCAATAGTGCAGCAGGTTCCGTTGCTCCATAAAGAAAATGAAAAATTCAGGCAGCGATTTTCTGGATATTTCATAGGGATAGAAAAAAAAATGGCTGCCACACCAGGTCCATACCAGGCTGCAAGAGGAGGCTCCTATTTGGCAGAAAGGGAGCTGGAACAATGGAGTTCCGCAATCAATTTCCCCTTTATCAGTGTGGCAGGCAGGTCGGAATGTATAGGCAGGCATTTAGAGGGCTTCGTTTTCCCTTGACTTTTAATTAATCTTCAGTGTTCCCATTCAGCGACTCTGAGATTGTGCTGTAAGGAAAGGCTTGACTTGGAAGGGTGGGAAAGAGGAGGGCAGTAATTATTCCGCTAATTAGTCCACCGGTGTTGCCAATCAGATTCTGATCTGAAATTTTTACACAATTTTTTTTTTTTGCAGCATGAGCCTGGAAGCTGGCAAACCGCATGGGTCGAGATATGTGGGTAGCAAAAACGTGATATTCCCAGAACAAAGGCTCGGAGCGCAATAAATCGCAAGAATGGGCGAGTGCAAAAGACAATGTGGGTGGCAAAAAAAAGTGGTGGGGGAGTAGGGGGGGGTGGAGAGATATATACCGGTATAGTGTGGTTGGAGACGCACACAATGGACTCATCGTCTACATGCAGCGTTAACACGGGCTGGAATGATGGCCGCCAGTCGCACGCTTTGTTTCTTAGTACAATGGGGGAAGTGAGCTGCGTGCTGTATCTGCGATTTTGACAATCACGGAATCTGTGTCGCTACGGATGGCCTGCAACAATCAGGGCTCTTTTAAGGAGGAAAGTTGCAGGGTGTTGTTGAGTCTATGGTTAGACCATCAATCTCAGGTGGTGCTGTGGAGTTTCCGCACCGTTCCGCATGGCGTTTCAGGGGGCTTTGCTGTTGAGCGTGCCGCTACGCCGCTCTACTTTATAATCGCTAAATTTGACCCGAAACAATATTCCCATCAGGGCTAGCCAGGATCGCTCATCATTTTGATTCCCCCCCCCCCTTTTTTTGTGTGTGTGTGTGTGCACGCAATCAGTGGACTGAAGCTGCATATACCCCAGTTGGGACTATACCCCTCCCGTCTTTTCATCCAGCCCCTCCTTTTCCCAATATGGCAATATTTCCTCCGCCTCCAAACCCAACCCCGATAATTTATCGCCTGCTACTGCAAACAACTGCCACCGCTAGTTTTTTCCTACCCTTACCCCTGCCACCAATCCCCATCTCCACTGTACAGGTTATTGGAAGTGATTCCCTAGAGAATGTGGGCAGTAATTTAAACTTACGTCGGCTAACTATAACACTCTAAAATTATGCAATGCACTATTTTTAGGGCTGTACGACAGGCTGAATTTCAAATAAGGTAGATTTATGAGTTTCTTGTTTTTTTGTGGTTTTTTTTTGAGGGGGGTAATCCCTGGGTGTATGAAGGAAACGGTATAAGCTGAGATCCGGTGCAGTCTGGGCAATAAGTGCGGGTCCCATAATTATTGTATGGTGTTAGATGCACGAGTAGCGGTCCTCAAAACTCAACCGCCTTTAATAAGTAAGTAGGTTGGTGGTGAAATATTCAGGCTCCTCGGCAGCGGATTGCAGGCGAAACAGTCTCCCGAATGCAGGCTCTTAACGGGCTGGGGCCTTCACACTTGACAAGACACTTAGGCGATAAGGCTCCACGTTTTAAAAAAGATGCTAAGTCAGGGGCATCATTTAAATGTTAAAAAATGGGGTGCGTAGTCTGCATGTAACTTATGTGTCTGTCTGTTGATAGGCTTAGGATACATCTGACATGGGAACTAGAGGATAGTATCATTGAAAAGGAAGCAATTTGATATTATTGTATGATAAAGGGCTGATGTTCGGGATTTGAACCCACTCCCTGCAACCCCAGTGTCACGCACAGTCACGCAAGGCCACCCCCGTTCTCTTTTTTATTTTATTTTTCGTTATGTATTACGCATGTATTACCTTAGAAAATAGAGGGTAAAAAGAGGCCCTTTTTACCCTCTATTTTCTAAGGTAATACATGCAAAATTTACCTTAGAATCAATTTACCCAAGAATATTTACCCTACAATGTAAGGTAAAAAAATGGCCACTTTCTTACCCTCTCTAGAGAAGGTAAATGGTTAAGAGTGTACCACGAGTATTTTATTTCAATTAGAAAGGTTGCAGTTTTCTTCGACATTATTTCAAGACGTTCATCAGAAAGAGGGGTTTTGCTGGTGGTGTGAAAACTGACTGTAAAACGCAGACTTTTTCCATCGAACCTGACTAATCCATCAGCTTGAACCCTCGGCCAATATTCCATCATATCTGCTTTTTCAGGGAAACCCTGTGTAGGGTCTGGAGCCTTTCTGATGCAGTAGTATGCATAGCTTCGGAAAATATTCTTCTCACAGTCAGTGGCAGAACTGGTCCAGACAGTTTTCACGGTGATAAAATCAAATCGGTATAATAGCCCAAAAATGAATAAGTTCATATTGAACTTGTACGCATAAGATTGTAATCAAATTCAAGCAATGCTTTAAAAATAATTACAATTTTACAGTGTCAAGTGAACCGATTCACAATTTCTTGTTAAATTACTGCATTAAATTTTTTAGTGCTTGTACGGTGTGTTATGACAGCGTAGTTTTTTGTAAATATTACATGAACTTTTACAACCAAATACACAGCATGTTAATTTATAAAGCAAAAGGAGGGCGTCATGTATTTTGGCAATAAAACATTATAATAATAAAACATGTCACCTGTGCAAATTGTAATATTAATATTATCGTTCATGTCAATATCAGTGTTTTCAATGTGAATTAGGCATAAGGTATACTATGTTTTCTCTTGTAAAATCGAGTTACAGGGAGTTAGTTATACTACTGCAATGCGGAGCAGAGACTGGCTCACAATTCTCAACATTGCTTCTTCTCCGGCTTATATCCTTGAATGACAATTAGGTGAAAATACATTGTTCCCAGCAGGGTTTTTAAATTTTTGAAAATCACATCCGATATTTCTCACAAAACAAATAACACACAAGCCTATATTTCATTCAATACACTGATGGTGCGAATGTATCCACCAAGGTCTGTTCTGTTCCTATTTTTGTTTCCATTTCTGATCCATATTGTGAATTTTACAGATACTGTGTTCAGCTTATTATTTTCAACACGTATGCATCTAGCTCTAAATTCTCATCATGGCTCTCCGAAAAATTCTGATGAAGCCAGATAAAATTGCTTCATTTTTTTCCGGCACTAGATTCGCTGGTGATAACGTAATTTACTGACAAGTTTCATTGTAGCAAACTAATTCTGTACATGTATCGTCAATGCTATATTTTAATTAATATTATATTGGGATTGGATATTACTCTTCTGGAGCATATGGAACTGATGTTGAGTATAGTCAAGTGTACATATGTGAACCTTCGGGTATCATGAGGAAGGGTGACTGGGAGAAAAGCGTTCTTCTGAGTGATGAGGCTGCCAAAAATGCCACCCTCATTGAATGAACTTTCCAATAACATGTAATTTCCTGCCACACTTTAAGATGAGGAGGCAGGGGGCCAACGTCCGCGAGATTTGGACAGCAGGTACGGATCCGTACAACTGTATTCCACCCGATACGACTTCATTTCACCGCATTCAACATTTTTCACCGCTTCTTCGATAATGAGCATGAGGCATTTCTGAAAAAGAAGAAGAATAAATAATATAATTTATAAAATAATGTTCGGCAGTATGTTTCTCTATTAATCACAAGTCTAATGGAAGAACTGGAATAAATATGAAGACATGACTGTGCTTAATATTGAAAAATGTACAGGTATATAGCTTAATAGTATGAAAAGCTAATTTTGGTTTCTAAATTATTTTCCATTATAAATGATCTAAAAGTTGACAAAATGTTCTTCTTCGTCGTAAAGTAACTTAATTAAAAGTATAATCATTATTTCATCATCATACATCGATCGAGAAGTTTTTCTCTTTCTTGCCTTATTTGGCGTGCTACAGTAACCGTGAGAGTTATTTATCCCATAAAAGTACTGTCCGCAAGCTTATAGCCTAATTCATCAGTTAAGTCAAGTTAAGTGATGAACTACACCTTGAAGACATTAAAAGTTTGCTTGCAAATTTGTATTGCCCACCGGTGTCTCAAGCCACGGGACATGGTTTTAAATATGAAAAAGCCGGTTAATTCAGCAATTATGCTATTCTGTAGCATGTGAAAGAATATGCAGTAAAAAAGTGGAGAAATCAAATCATATTAGCCAAAGTGATCTAAGGATATATTAATTACGTTTGCTAGTTAATGGAATAGACAAGAAAGTGAACAAATTTCTGTGATGTTTTGACTGCTGTTAGGGGATTGAAGTCGGTCTACACTACTATAGTGTAGCGTAAATATGTCTTGTGTTTTAGCAATGTTATATACATGAAAGTGTCCCAGACATTCCGATATGTCCTGTACAGGATTGCTGTTTTACTTCAGACATCGGAATATCTGACATAGGTACAAAACTAAATTCTCGGACCGTCAAAATATTGTGCAAGTTTCTGCTCTCTTAAACATTATAAAGTCCTGCTAAAATCAAAGTTAGCAGCATTGAATAAATTATACCCATCGGACCTGTCTGTCTTTCTGAAAGGAAAGTGTGAAACCTTTATCAACACACCCTCTTGCCACATCAACCAGGATCACTCTCCCACGCTTCCTGCCTATCAAGGACCCGATAATGAAAATTATCGCTGTAAAAACATCGCATAAAGATCTTACAACGTCAGAAAAGCAACTAAGTAAGAAAGCATAATTTTTATTAATGTAAGTCAGTACTTCCAATACTCTTATATAGGAGAGTCTTAAGTGTGTATGATATGTACTATGGGGCTCAAATTGTTTTGACCACTTTATCCTAGTCTTTAAGCAACTCTTCGCACAGGCCCCACTGTGAGCAGGTGTATGTGTGTGAAGGGTTGCTTCAAGACCAGGATAAAGTGGCCAAAACAATTTGAGCCCCCATAGTACTCTAATAAAATGTCCCTACCCACTTACAATATCATCTGCTATTGTGACCCTCCCCATATATAGCCAACTGCTATAAAATTAAGTTTAATGACACAACTACCAGTACATAACAGAACAATTATTAAGTTAGATAACTCCATATATATCGGCCCAAATTAGGCCCATTTAACCGGGTTAAGAATAGCTCTATAGACATGACTCGAGACAATCGGATTAGCAGTTGTCGAATCGAAATACCAGCAGCCAAACGAGACGTCTGGTGGGAAGGACACAAAACTACAAGCCGTCCCTGGATGCCCTCGCGGTGACCCCGGAGAACCCCGTAGAACCTGTGGTGTTGGGAATGGGAGGTGGGGAGAGNAGAGAGGGACGCCACCCTGCAACCATCTCCCCTGTATAGTTGCGCGCGCAGAACACCCCACCATTCAAGATGAAAACGAAATTCTGGCCTGGTTTCCATGGCGACCCGAGGCACCCACATCGATTTTCGAGAGAGAGGGTTTCAGTCCGCTGGTCCCAGACTCATCCTGCAGTTTTGCAGGCCTCTCAGCTGGGGCCCCGGGACACACCCGGAATCATAACCAAGGACGTCCAGCAGCAGCACCCCCCCCCCCCCCTT